>VMDR010019482.1:0-18299 GCA_007922815.1 Macrotus californicus | reverse complement strand
GTTAAATTACATTTTGCATTCAATATTATTTTGTATTAGTTTCATGTATACAGCATAGTGGTTAGACAATCATATATTGTACTTTACAAAGTGTTCCCCCTGCTAGTTCCAGTACCAAACTGGAACCGTATGTAGTTATTACAATATTATTGACTATATTTTCTTCAACATTACCCTGGAAACATTTCATTACCACTTGATGTTAGCACCTAAAAGTATTTTCAATGAAGACAACTGCAACAATTTGTATAGCAAATATCAAAAACAAATTTTATCTACTATTGACACAACCAAGATTCTTATCAACAATTTTTGAGGGGTATACTAATTTACAGCATTATGTGCTGCTATTATTAAGTTGCCAGAGGCATGTCCTTATTTTCTAGTTATATCTGAATCTAACTCTGTATGTGTATAATTTGGGGCCATTTGAGGTATCAGGAAATAATATTAGCTTCATAAAGTTTGAAGTTATAGTTCACGAGGTAGCCCAGTTCCCTCCCAGTTGTTAGGCAGGAGCAGGCTGCACTACACTGAGTAGGTTAGAGTACATCTGCTTCACCAGGGCAAAATCCTAACACAATATCAAGTCAGAAACAAAAAATTCACATGTACAGAAAGTGCAAGGTCAAGGCAACACAATGCTGAGAATGACCTATTAAATCATTAATAACTGTAAATAGGTACTGCTATAGAATATGGTAATGGTTGATTTGTGATATAAGGCTTATTTGGGGTTTTATTTTGAATTTAAATCCCTTCAAGTGTAGTGCTGAAAAGACCATAAATTTCTCACTTTAAAAACTTAAAGAACGTGCACCACAAAAAGAAAAATTCATTTGATATGAACTCTTAAAAGAAATTTATTTGCCAAGATGAATTCCCTGTGGTCAAACAAGGGTCCAAATTTTTTAATAATGAGAGCCTAGCAACTATTTGCTTACCGGGACTCCCCCCATACTCAATACAGAGAGGAATCTGAGGCTGCATTCTTGGCTTCCCAGGCTATGTCCCACTTGTTTATACCATCTGAGTCAGCCACTACAGGAAAGGCCTGATTTTATCTTCCTACCAGTGGACCAAGGGCTGCCCCATTCAGTCAGAACTACACAATTTAGATACCCCATTACATAAAATGGACCTAACTGGGAACCTGGGTGGGAACTTTTGTTATAAAAGCAGCTTCTGTTTTGTCTCAGTGGAACACAATTTAGTTTGCTATTTGAATCTGTGTCTCCTAGGCTGCAACTCCTTTTGCCCCAGTAAATGCTATTTATTGTGTACTATAGCCTAAAATTAATTTGGTTTATAGGACTTTCATAAATATGAACAGCTCTCCAGAGCAAACCCTTTTCCACTTTGCCAACAGGTGGCAGAAATTCTAACAGAATAATTTAGCCATGTACATGGTGCTGATTCTGGTTGTTCTTTTTTGTACTTACTGCTTATATACTCAGTATTTGTTAATACAGGGTGGGGCAAAAGTAGGCTTACAGTTGTTTGTATAGAAATTAATATATTTAATACATAATAGTACAAGAATACATTCTGTGTTTCGTGTACTCACAACTGTAAACCTACTTTTGCCTCACCCTGTATTGAACGTGTCACACTCGAGTGTGAAATAATGAAAACAATTGAAGTGTCTAGAAAATGATGTATAGATCATGAAAAGAAATAGAGACTAATATTGGGGTGCTATGCCTATCACTGAGCTCATCAGCAATTTTCAACTGATTGTGTCTAGTCCAACTTCAATCTAGAGGCAAGTCTTTTGCTTTATAGCACCATGACACAAGATGTTCAAGTTCCCTGTTTTCTGTTAACTGGCGTATGAATATTTAGTTACTGTTAGATAATAGGTTATCTACAAGTGATGGGCTTTGAAAGTAAGGGTTTAACCCACTCAGCCTTAATGTTTTTCATTTCCAAAATGGCCTAAGCTTTAGACTGATTCTTCCTGACTATGGACTCCTGATTTTCCTTTCCTTAGAAAACTTACAATGGTAAACTTTTCCTCTACACCTTTGAGATACAAATCTTCTGCCAGCCACTTGCCATTTTTACAATATAGAATCTTTCTCAAGGACCTAGAAGTCATTTCTTTGAAATAAAATCATCAGGAAGCATAGGATCCCTATCACCAGTCTCCGTTGGAGGCGGGATCCAACCTCAATACACTGACCAACTTCCTTACTAATGTGCTCTGGGACCTTTCCAGCAGCTCATCTCAGTACTTGAAATGATGACTTGTCTCAGCAGAGTTGAGTTTAATCCCTCGACCCTATCGCAATAGTCTTGGCCACTCTCCACACAGCTGCTTGTTTTGTTAACTGCAGGTTCTTTACAAACCCCATACTGAGAGGTCATCGGGCCTTTCTTCCTTTGTCACCAAGCCAAATCTAGTCTAACTTCAGGAAATTTCTATAATTTTCTCAGGTAGGGCTCTCAATCTTCCTCTCTGACCCTTGGTAAGTAACTTTCTTTCTCTCAACTTCTTTCCAAGAGACCAAATCACCCCTACTGGAGTGAAATCGGAGATAACAACATTTCCAATGGACACAAGTGAAAAAGCTATGGGAACTGTAAACAGAGATGATACTTGCAGATATAACCCTACTACCAAGGGGTGGGGGGGAGTTCAATATGGTAAGAATATGAGTAATGTCCAGTACAGGAGGAATGACTTTAAAAGACAAAAAGTAAGCAATGATATAAAGTGCCATTCTTAGCAATCAATGATTATTTTCAAAAGATGAGGAAAAATAGTACACCCCATTTAGTTCCCAAGGCTAGGAACAGCAATGCCTTGACGGCTCCTCTAAAGCTCCTTGTCCCCATTTACTATATGACCCAACCTTAAATCCCCGATATTCGTCACACCCTTGAAATTACCATAAACTCTCTTGCTTATCAATCTATCCTCTCCTGACACAAAAAACTCTGGTTGAAGCAACTCTCTGCTACTCTTTTACCTGCAACCACATAGGTCAACAGTTTGGATAAAAACTCATAACCATGCTGATTCGTCTCCCCTTAAATTCATAACCATTTACCTCAAAGCGGCCCTTAGTGCTTACCAGAAAACCTTACCACATCACTCTAACCTCTTAACTCTCCCACACTTTTTTCTAAGTCAGTGCCTCTCAAATTAGAATGTGTATATGAGTCACCTGAGGATCTTGTTAATACAGATTCCGATTCAGTAGGTCTAGACTGGAACCTGAAATTTTGCATTTTAGGTAGTGAATAGACTGAGAATTTGGGGATCCCACCATGAAAAGAATTCCAGGACAACTTCTCTATTTCAAAGCATTAACACCTCTTCCTCCTTATTATTGTTACTTGATGACTCTTTCACATTTCAATGAGAGTCAGGTAGAACTTTCGAAAGCTTATTTCTCTAAAATTATGAGCCTATTTGCATCTGTACTCACATGGTCTATTCCCCCCCCCTTTGGAATTAAGCTTCATACTACTATTGTTAATGCCAAAGCCATCATTTTTCACTGGATCCACCTCCTTTTCACACATGCAGGGCCGCAGTTTCAGGAGTTCATCTCTTTCATCTCTGCGTCTTCAGTTTCTGTATGTGATCCTTCTCAAACCCATACTGCACATGAGCTAGATCTCTCATTGGGAAAAAAATCTGTTTCTTAATCCCACAGACTCACCAGTGACTACCCATTCTTCTGCTCTCCCCTGCAGAGAACAAAACTCCCTGAAAGGCTGTCTGTATACTCTTTATCTAATTCTCCTGCCTCCCTTTTTTTCTGGAAACCACTGAATAAGCTATCCTTTATACATTTAAAATGCACAGCGACATTGCCAAAACTACCAACCAACTTCTAATCTTACTTTCTTGGCCTGTCAGCAGCATGTGATATACCTAACCCTGCCTCATCACACCCGTATTTAATTTCTTCATTTGGCTTCTAGGAACAACATTCCTGGTCTTCTGTCTCCCCTTCTTTCTCTCTCCCACTCTCTCCCCTACCCTCTGTCTCACCCTGCCCCCCCCATCTCCTTCTCTCTCCCTCTCTCATATTCCTTCTTGTTGCTCCTTTCTGGTTCCTTCTCATCTCTATAACCTATAAATTGATGATTCTCAACACTGGCCACAAATTACAATCACCTAAGGATTTTTAAAAAACAAATACCTGGGCCTTATCTCCAAGGAATCAGATAAAACCTGTACATAAGTCAGAGGACCCGGACAATGGTGGTTTTCTCATGTGCCAGGCATTTCTAACATGCAGTCAGGCTTGAGAACCACTGCCCAGCCTCATTTTGAAATACTTCTTCATCTAGAATCACTCCAGGGTGATGCTACAAAAACATTCTAAATTTTTTTTTAAAAACTTGTCAAACCTTTTCTATTCAACTGTACAGGGAGTCACATCAGAAATACTGATTTACCAAATTAAAAAACACAATGCACATTTGAAGGAGAAAAACCCCACAAAATTATGAAGAGTACTAAGTTTATATTAATCTGCTCATGGCAGGAAGATAACATTTTCATTATTATATTTATAAACATCATGTATATCTTCAGATATCAGTATATCATAATTCAGGAATGATTTCTTTTTGATATAAAGTCCAGGTTTATGAGCAATATTAAGGTTTTAATTATTTAAAGGATCAGAAACAAGGCAATCTTGGTATTGACTTAATCTCACAGTGTGAAGTATTTTTATTTGTTTTTCCAACTATAGTATAGGAAGTACTTAATTATAATGGAAACAGAGTTAAAGTGTCAGGTTTTGCTTCCTTAAGTCTCATAGCTTTGAATAGTTTCTACAAGTAAGATGCCCAAACTGTACCTCCAACAGGGACAACTCTGAATCCCTCATTGCATGTCCTATTCCCCACTCAGCATCTACTACTGAAAGTCTCATTGCCATTTCCGAATTCCACATGGCCAAAACCATGTTCCCAACCTGTTCTTCCAAAGTGGTCTCTAAGTCTATAAAGGCAACTCTATCTGTTGCAGTGCTCAAACTAATAATATTTGGGTTGTCTTTAATATCTCTCCTTTTCTCTTAACTCACTTCTAACCCATTAGAAAAATCTTGGTGGTTTAATTTTTCAAAAATGAGCAAAATACCATCACTTATCACACTCACTGCCACCACTCCAGTTAAAACTGTGTCCACTCTCGCCTGAATTAAGAATTTATTTGTTTCTACCTGTTTCTGTCTCTGTTCTTGACAGACTATTTTCATTAGAATAATACAGCAAGCTTGTAAAAGGGTAAGACAAATCATATTTTTTTCTGCTCATATAACTTCTGCCTAAATAGGAAGCTTCCTATCTCAGTGCAATCATGGTGGATATTTGTGACTCCCTTCTCACCCTTACCTTACCACTGCTCACCCCAGTGACATGCCTCTTTCCTGTTCCTCAGTCACCCTGAGCACATGCCTACCTTTAAGCCTTGTCCCTCTGTACTCACTATTCTCTCCACCTGAACACTCAAGATAGAAGCATACTCAACTCCTTCAAATCTATCTTTTGTCACCTAGTCAGTAAGACCTTTCTTGAGAAATATATTAAAAATCAAAACCCATTTCCTCCACCCCTGCTCTGTTCATCCGTCCCTCTTATTTTGCCCCATAGTATGTATCACCTTTGACAAGCCATTTTTAAATTAGTTTATTTTCTTTGCCTCCATGCACTCCCCACACTGGAATGGAGGGTCCAATGAGGGCAGGGACTTTGATCTGTTCATGTCTTTGGGGTTTCCTCTCCCTTTTGTGCTATTTCATTTACTAACCTCCAACATGATAATTCTGAAGGGCCTCATAAGCCATCCCCTTTAACATTATCCTAAAAAGTGTTTTGTTTTTAAAGATTTTATTTATTTATTTCCAGACAGAGGAGAAGGGAAGGAGAAAGAGACAGAGAGAGAGAAACATCAGTGTGTGGTTGCCTCTTGCACACCCCCTACTGGGGACCTGTCCAACAACACAGGCATGTGCCCTGACTGGGAACTGAACTGATAACCATTTGGTTTGCCCACGCTCAATCCACTGAGCCACACCAGCCAGGGCCTAAAAAGTTTTTTAAAGTGATGCATTAGAAATGTTTCTGGAACACAAAAGGCTTAAAAAATCCCGTGGTACACCCTATCTGCACCCTCTCTCAGCATTTCTGGGTCTCCTGTTTTAGAGCTATGCCGCTGCTGCTGTTGCTGCGTTGGAGGTGAATTGGAATACTCTACCATCTCATGGAACATTTGTCCATCCATCTAGCTAAGGAGGATATAGTTGTGCTTTTGAGAGAGAAGAAAAACCCTGGAGAAATATTTGGGTCCATGCTGAGGCCAAGAATCCCTATGAGTTGTCTGCCAAATTTAAACTTGTTTCAATGGAGCTGGAGCAGGACTGTCACCATCACACATGCTAGGGGGTGTAGTGACTCAAAGAGGATGTATTCTGCTTGGTCAAAATGTTTCCCAGGGAGTGTGGCCACAGTTGGCTCCGCTGGTGGTGCAGCGTCCAACTATGCAGTCAAGGATCTGCACAGGCAGTGTCTGTCAACTCTTGCTTGTCTGATGCTCTGGGATGAAAGAACGGGGCAAAGGTGGACCACTTTCTTACTAAGAAGGCGGTTCTTTTTGGTGTGTAAGAGCCTGCCACATGTCCCTAGTGTGAGGAAAATCAAGCTCACTGATATCCCTGCTCACAGTACCTTCTGTTACGCCCATGTGGTTAGCTGGCGTCAAACCAGCCCCTAGAGAAAAGGAAAGACTAAAGTGGTGGTTGTGCTAAATCTACCTGTTTGTTTTCTTCGTAGTTCTATTCAGCTTGTTGGAATATTTATTTCATCCTTGCTCCTCATGCCTTGGATATATTTTATTTTATCTAAAAGAGATCTCAAGGTCATTAAAATTCATCTTTTAAAGGTCACAATTCTGCATTGTCAAATTTGTAATAATAGAGGAATCAGCCTTTAAACTTTCTGATAGATATTCCATAAAACCTCTAATGGCATATGGTAGAGAGGAAATGTTTTACTCAGCTATGTCTTTGAAAAGCAGTAATCACTGCTAGCACTGCTGCCGTTCCAACATGAGAGGTATTTTTCTTCTAAGAATGACTAATTCTATCCAGTAATTTAAAAAGCCTCATATTCAGAATGGCTAATAAAGATTGAGTGAATGCTATGTAACATTTTATTAAATATTTTTGAGACATGGATCCATCTATATTTCCACAAGCATTTGTTTTACTGTATTTTTGCCATTACCACTTATTCCCCTTATACCCTCCACCACCTCCACCCACCACCCTGCAATCACCACAGCGCCATCCACATCCATGGGTTCCTTTTGTTTCTCGCTCAATCCCTCTACTTCCCCAACCCCACCCCAGGGCTGGCAGCCTGTTCTCTATGACTATTACAAGTAATTAATCACAGAAATATATATATATATATATACTTGCTTTACATATATATAAATATATTATATATTTGTATATATATAAAACAAATGCAACTCAACACCTAGTATCATTCTGGCAACCAGAAAGGCCATATGCATATGTGCATGTACTATTGAAATTAGAAAATTAGATTTTAACCTTTAATATATTTTTAAATATAGCTAACACATAATAAACCCGCTGGGAGTATTACAGGTCCAGAACATTCCGAATTAAATAGTGCGTGTTAAAAAAAGAATCTCATCATGCAGGGACAGGCTTTTTTTCCCCTTTAACCTTATTCAGTAATATGTAATTTCTAACAAATACAGACTGTCAGCTGTTAACATCCTCTAACTGCAAAATGAGGATAAGAAATTTAATGCTGGTAGTTTTGTTTTTATGACTGTTGCCCATAAATCACACCCTGGTTATGGTTGAGTATTTGTATGCATTTTTCTTCCGCTTGAAATTCACTGCAAATATGACAAACTGTCTAATTCCCTGTGAAACAGCATTAGTTATTACCATGAAAAACTACTCAGATTGTTCAAACAGCCTCTGTAATCTCTATAAGCAACTAACACAAGAATTGGGACATTAAGATAGGGAAGTATCTGTAGCTCACCTTACTCCATTCTGGTCACAGGTACACCAGGAAATTTTGAGATAAAAATATGGAGGTATTTTTTAAGTTAAGTACCAGAGTTGTAATGTGTTTTATATAATTTATATAAAAAATAGAGTGCTATCATTCATTAGAGACAACAGTTTGTAAGAACTGGATTTGGGGTGAAGAAAAGAATAAATAGTCACCTTAGACTAAGGCAAAGATGTTGTGTTATTAACCTGTACATTTCTTAAAGGCAGAAATTTACTGTAGTCTCTGTGGCATTTACTAATTAATATTATTAATTATAATCATATATTATAAGACACCACCCTGGTTTTTTTAAAACAAATTAAAACAAGAGTAAAAATTGCCAGCTTCTCTGAGTGGACCTTAAGAAAAAGTGTACATAAGATAGTTCTGATGTCTCATGTAGTCTTGAGAAAGATGAAACCATGGAGACATGTGATTAATTTGAAAAGAACATAGGTCTTTTTTAGGTGGTGAAGGCACTACTGAATTATTAATTGTACGATTTTTTTTTCTTTTTTGACGAAGAATCTAAAAATCTTAAGTAATAATCACCCTTATAAGGAAACGTCAGCAGTGTAATTGTAAGCTTCAGCCCCATTGTTTATTTGAGACAGCCTTCCTTGAAGTGGAAAAGCCTCTTTGAAATGGAAGCCACAGTATTCAAATAAATGAGGCACCTGAGTTACCCAAAAAAAAGGAGAAGAAGGAAAGCCACTGCCAAGGCTTGTACTGCAGGATCTACATTCATCCCTGTTCTTAAGGAGACCAGCAACTTTTAGCAAATGCATTCTCACCCCTTCCCAATTTCCGGTAAGGTACCCACTGCAGGTCTTCTATTTTAGCAGAACTTCAGTTAGATTACTCCACTGATTAAACTTGAATCTTTAACCTGTATAGACTTCTAAAGAAACAAAGCAAAGTTTGCTTCAGAGAGACTCAACCAGGGGAAAAGCGATTTCTTCTTTCCTTCCTGTTGGGTCTGTAGCGGCCAGCATCTGGGGCTGCATGAGGATGGTTCAGCTGAGAAGCATGTGCCCAAGACAGCAGGACTGCGCCAAGTGGGCAGGATGAGCTGACCCTCTACTCACACTGGGCCTGTTGGTGTTGTACCAAGACACTGTTATGGGTAAGCCGAGATCCTTTCCATGGTCACTTCATGCTATTGACATACTTGGAAAGGAGATTTAAATACATTTGTTTAATCTACTCTCTCATTAAAAAGACAAGGCAGCTAAGGTGAATTTACATCAAGGTTACTAACTAAATTTGACTCATAATGAGATAGAAAAATCCAACCTCCTTTTTCTAATGAGCAATTTGGGCAGAAAGAACTCTGCAATTAATATTAATATTATAGATCCAAGAGAAATTCCTTCATTCTATGTACATAATTATTTCTCTTCTTTTTCTCATGACAACCCCTTGCCTTCCCCCCTTAATCAGAACACTGTTTGGGTTTCTGCCTGAGTCACTGCTGCCCACTACTTAATCTGTGTGATCTCAAGTAAACACTGTGGCCGCTGACTTTAGGCTAGCACTAGAAAACTCCAAGGGGCCAACTTGAAGCCTTCTGCCCCAAGAAATTTCTTCTACTGTTATCCAAATGCCACAAATGCACAGACATACTGCCAAGGTTGAGTTGGCTTAAAGTAACAAGGAAAATTTCATGGACTTTTTGTTTTACATGAATAGAAAAAAATCTGTGTGAGTAAACAATTCTGAAATTAATTTCCTTCTGTACTAATAACTGATTCAAATAAAATAAGACAGTTTTATGGTGTAACTTTTGATAAAGAGAAAGAACTATATAGTAACTTTATAAAATACATTCCAGAAATTATTGATTTCTAGGTCATCATTTTATGTGCATTACAAAGGAAGCCATTTTCTACGATCTTACCTATTTTTTCTTGCATTTCTCAATGAACATTTTTCTTATTCTCAATATTTTCTTCTTTTATACACCTTTTCCTATTTTATGTATCAATATTTCTTCATTCTATCTTGATAACACTGAATGAATTTTACCTCTTAGAATATATATATTTTTTCTTTTTTTTTTCTTTGCCAACACAGAAGGCATTCTCTACTCTAGCACACGTCAAGGCCTGCTATTATCTGACAATTTTCTTTCCCTCCTGTTCCGTACTTCCAACATATAAGTGCCATTCTGGCACAGATGTAAAATTAGGTTTGCTCAATGGATTTCTTGTCATGCATGTGCACAAAGCGTCATTTACCTTCAATTTAGATTTTTGTTTTCCTCTGGTGACTCATTTTGCAGCATCTGTGTTTATTCTATAACTTGTGGATAAGGCATGTTTCTCTGGCTGGGAGCTGGCTAAGCATTTGAGGTTGGCTGCCATGTGTTAGCGATTCCTGAATGCAGTTCAGGGGTGCTCTGTCTTCTGCTCCAGAAATCACTGCTCTTTGTACATTTCCTATGTAGTAATCAGCTTAGGTCCTGTTCCTTTATTTCGGGGGTTTGCTGCTGTTGCTGTTTTTAATTTACTTAGTGTATCCTAGGTCCCCTTGTTAATTTCCTGGTGCTAAATAAATACAAATCTTACTAATTCTGGTCACCGATGTCAGATATTTAGTTACAGTTAATGCTTTGCTTCTTTTCCAGTGCTAAATGTGATCACAATGCTTTGCCCTCTCTCCTTTCTAAAATTTACCCAGCACCTTTGGGTCCTTCTTGCGTTAGTGCAAGCCCATTCCAGCCACAAGCTTTTCTATTGGTAGTTCATAGTCTGCTGTTTACATACATATTTGTCATTCATGGGCTGGTACTCAAATGTGTTTGAGATGATTTTCCTCCTAAATTAATGGATTATTTAACCTATTTTATAATTAGTGAGCTTTTTAAAAAATACTCTTAATCAATGGATCTTGCTTTCTGAGATTATTTGATTAAGGTGCAGACTAAGTTACAGTGAGGGAATTAGTTTGTGAATGCAATAAAAGTTTGCACAGGGTAAAGTTATTGACCAGTTTTGAAAGGTGTTTAAATCGTGTGTTTGTATTTGGGAGAGCAAAGAGATTTCAAAGTAATTAGATTTAAAATCTGTATTTAAATATAAATGGTTACTAAACAAGAACTTTCTTATACATAGAAGGAAGTCTGCTGTCCATTCATGCAGGTTGTTTAATAAATAACTCCTTTTCTTGGCAAGATTATTTGATTCTTAGAGAAAACAGCTAATCGCAAATTATTCATTCTTTGGAAATACCTAAAAAGCACTATGCGGAAGAAGAACCACTTTAACTGTGAAACTAGGGAATTGACCTAGTCCCACTGAGACCCCTGTCTCACTTTCAAGGTTTGTCCATCCTGTCATATGAAATAATAATAATTTTTAAAAATCCTGCTGTGTCAAACCCATGGTCCTTCCTTTTATGTTTGGCTATGCTAACCAGCACATCAAAAAATATTTCATAACGACTTAAACATTGTAAGAGATTTCCAGGGCTGATGTAACAAAGTGCCACAACTGGGTGGTTTACAACAAAGAAACTTACCCTGTCACAGCACTGGATGCTAGAATTTCTAATCCGGTGTGTTGGCAGGATCATGCTTCCTTTGAAGCTTGTAGGGAAGGGTCCTTCTTGGACTCTCCAGCACTGGTAGCCCCAGACATTCCTTAGTTTGTGGGAGCATAACTCTGGTCTCTGCCTGCAGATGCCATGGCCATCTTCCCTGTTTATCTGTCTCTGTCTTCACGTGACTTCCTGTCCGTGTGTCTTTGCCCATATTGCCCATTTCTTATGAAGATATCAATAATGATGGATTAAGATCCCACCATACTGCAGTGTGACCTCATCTTAACTGATTAAATAGGTAACAACACTGTGTCCAAGCAGATCACATTTTAAGCTACTAGACGGGAGAATTTTAACCTATTTTGTGAAGGATGCAATTCAATTCATAACAAACTAAGTTTATTTTTTGCCCAAGTAACATGCCAGCCAGGTAGACAGACAGGCAGAGTCGTCTTGCACGCATTCATTCAAGACTCAGATTGACAACAGCCCTTCCATATTTAAAACGTGATTCTAAGGACTCCCTGGAAGTGAAGGTCATGTCAGACATCCAGAGAGGATAAAGGATACAGCGAAGCAAGAGTGGAATAGGACAGATGTGGAAGTGACACCCTTAACTCCTGCTCGTGTCACGTTGGGTTATAAAGTCTAACTGTGTGTCCAAGAAGAACAGAAGAATACACGCTTTTCTGAGACAAAAGAAATCTCTGTCACTTTTATACACTGACACCATAAGGCATTTTATGAGATAATGTGGATGTTATCCTATGCGATTGGGGTGACCATAGCTTCCAGTGTCCCTACAACTACCTAGGTTTATGTGTATCGCCTCAGAAAAATTATTAATTGCATTTCCTCTCCCTTTCAAATGTGACCTGATTTGGATAATAACTTACATGGTCATCCTATGTAAGGATAAAATCCTAAGATAGGAAGACAAAGAACACCCCTCCCACACACACACTAAAAGAATGTATCAAATGTGCCAAGTGAAAGCAAGATTTCAACTTGCTGTGCTCCTCAAGGAGCATTTAACATATTTCAAATTCTGTAAGAATGATATTTGGCAAGATTCTGAACCATATGTCTTTAGCATTCTTTAAACCAGAATGATTGAAAAGGTGTTTAAGACATTTTAATAAAGTGTAAGTATACACCTGTCTAAAAAATGTGATCTTTAAAAAAGTATTTTCTAACTGATCTGAGAAAAACAGACTTTGAGGCACTTATATGATAGTCTTACCTGCACTCAAAATAAATATATCATGGGCACTTTCTAAATGACAGTTTTTGATGAGTGATCTGTACAATGAATATTAATGCAGGGAAAAGTTGCTTAATGGAGATCTGGTGCCAGTTTCCTGAACTACTGATTCTGCTTATCTGAATTAAATGTGGCTTTACTTCGTTTGGAAAAGCACATGTTGAAATATTCCTGAGATTGTCCTTGAGATTTCCTCACTTTTTTCTCATGATGAAATGATCCATTCACTCTATGTACTAGATTCAAGAAACAAAGTGCTCTCTCATTTTTTTAAATTAGTCAAAATATAAAGAAAATTTGAACTCAAAAGAACTCATTTATCTTTTGCTACACCTCTGTGGAGTGTTTCCACAGCTCTCTTGCCAATTCCTTGGCATAAAAGAACTCACAGACTCTGAAATTTGAGTTTTAACTTTCCTGTATTTAAGTCAGAGAGGCCTGCTGAAATTCTTATACTGGGTAATAATATTTAGCCTAGCTTTTATAGAAGAGTTTGTTAAAGTAATTGAGTCTATATACACAGCACATAACTTGTATAAGTTATTTATACAAGAATTCAAGCATATGTATGAAAGGCATGATTAACAATGTTTCCCATTAAATGTTTTGCCAAGGTCAATGCATTTTTGTATCATGATCTTTTTTCTCAGAAGTTACATGTGAACATTTATAGTCATTGCACATTTTTGCCAATATCTGTCAACTCACAGTGAAATACAGCTGAAAAGGCTTTGGACCATTCAATGGTCACAAACAGAAACTTTCTGAATGTCCTTCTAAGTCTCATACAAGTCTCCTATGGTATTATGCTGGGAAAAAAATGTAGCTCCAAGTCTTTTACTATTGATTGAAAATCTGAAAGAGTTGGGCTATTCTTGATAGCCAGCTATGAGGAGAAAAACAGTATTTTGCACAGTAATAATAATGCTACCAGAGGTTTCAAATATAACGCACTCAAAATAATTCCTCAATCACAATTATAAATGTACAATCTACCTGGTACCATATGAATTTGATTGTAAAAATATGTTCAATATACATGCCAAAATATTTCCTTTATAAAGTATTTTTTAAATATATTTTATTGCTTATGCTATTACAGTTATTCCATTTTTCCTGTATTCCCCTCTGCCCTGCACACCTCCTCCCACCTACATCCCCCCCCCTCCCCGCACCTTTAGTTCATGTCCATGGGTCATATATATAAGTTCTTTGGCTTCTCCATTTCTTATACTATTCTTAACCTCCCCCTGTCTATTTTGTACCTACCATTTATGATTCTTATTCCCTGTACCCCTCTCTCCCCCTCCCACTCCCTCACTGATAACCCTCCATGTGATCTCCATTTCTGCAATTCTATTCCTGTTCTAGTTGTTCGCTTAGTTTGTTTTTGTTTTGTTTTTTAGGTTTAGTTGTTGATAGTTGTGAGTTTGTTGTCATTTTACTCTTCATATTTTTGATCTTCTTACTCTTAGATAAGTCCCTTTAACATTTCCTATAATAAGGGCTTGGTGATAATGAACTCCTTGAACTTGACCTTATCTGGGAAGCACTTTATCTGCCCTTCCATTCTAAATGAAAGCTTTGCTGGATAAAGTAATCTTGGATGTAGGTCCTTGCCTTTCATGACTTGGAATACTTCTTGCCAGCCCCTTCTTGCCTGCAAGGTTTCTTTTGAGAAATCAGCTGATAATCTTATGGGAACTCCTTTATAGGTAACTGTCTCCTTTTCTCTTGCTGCTTTTAAGATTCTCTCTTTATCTTTCATCTTCGGTAATGTAATTATGATGTGCCTTGGTGTGTTCCTCCTTGGGTCCAACTTCTTTGGGACTCTCTGAGCTTCCTGGACCCCTTGGAAGTCTATTTCCTAGGCCAGATTGGGGAAGTTCTCCTTCATTATTTGTTCAAAGAAGTTTTCAATTTCTTATTCTTCCTCTTCTCCTTCTGGCACCCCTATGATTCGGATGTTGGAACTTTTAAAGATGTCCTAGAGGTCCCTAAGCCTCTCTTCATTGTTCTGAATACTTGTTTCTTCATTCCATTCTGGTTGAATGTTTCTTTCTTCCTTCTGCTCCAAACCGTTGATTTGAGTCCCAGTTTCCTTTCCACACTGTTGGTTCCCTGTAGATTTTTCTTTATTTCACATAATGCAACCTTCATTGCTGCCTGGGTCTTTTTTATGCTGTTGAAGTACCAGTGAGTTCCTGGAGCATCCTGATAATCAGTGTTTTGAACTGTACATCTGATAGGTTGGCTATCTCTTCATCTCTTAGTTGTATTTTTTCTGGAGTCTTGATCTGTTCTTTCATTTGGGCCTTTTTTTTTTTTTTTTTTTTTTTTTTTTTTTTTTTTTTTTTTTGGCTCAGCACACCTGTTATGTAGTAAGGGGCAGAGCCTTAGGTGTTCACCAGGTCATGGCAACCCATGTCACTGTCTGAGAAGGAACAGTGCCACCTGCTCCACTCTCTGCCAGTTTTCAGTCACTTCCCCCACTACCCACAGTCAAATTGGGCTCTTCTGGTGCTGATTCCCAGGTGGGTGGGCTTATGTACATTCTGGACCCTGTGGGTCTCTCCAACGAGCTCTCCTGTGAGGCTGGGAGTTTCTCCCACTGCCACCCCCTAAACCCCAACAGGAGTTTTCAATCAGAGGTTTGAGGCTTTAGTTCCCCGTGCTGGGACCCTGTGTTGTGCGGCCTGTCTTGCTTCCCAGTTGTTCCTCCCAGTTTATCCGCATGTGGGTGTGGGACTGCCTGGTCCACAATCCAACGCCTCACCCGGTCTGCCAGTTGCCTCCTTGCCCTCCCTGGTTCTCCAGCCACCACCCTGACACAGTCCTCTCCACCCACTGCCTGTCTCCACCCCTCCTACCGGTCTGGATGAATGTTTCTTCTTTAACTCCTTGGTTATTAGACTTCCATATAGTTCAATTTTCTGTCAGTTCTAGTTGTTTTTTGTTTTTTTAAATTTGTTGTTGTCCTTTTGATTGTGGGAGGAGGCACAGTATGTTGACCTATGCCTCCATCCTGTCCAGAAGTTCTCCTTTAGAAAGTATTTAAACAACCCTCTGCTTACAAAACAGATAGAAGGAAGGAAGAAAGGAAGGAATGCAAAGAGAGAAAACTTAATTAACTATTGGTAACATTAGATTTGATACTTTTGCTCCTAACAGTGTGAAGAAAGGTAGAATATTCCACCAGGAAAATAAATGAATTAATATCAGCAACTTGGCTAACACATGCTTCACATCTACTGTAACAGCAATTAACATTTCTTCCAAGGATGTGATTTTCAAGTTTTTGAGTCATTAAGATGGGTAATTAACACTTGATATTAACAGAGATATTTGTAATCCAGGTATTAATAATTGCAACAGTTATTTAATAATCACTTCATTCTGCACAAGTCTTCAGATTCCTTGAGCACATACTTTCGAAGAGCACTTTAGAAAATAAATGCTTCATTCTTAGTAGCCTAAGTAATTCTCACTGAGTTTCAGTTTTTTTAAAGGGTGTAAAAAGAATCAAATAGGATGTGCAGAATGATTCATTGTATGATCCGAGTCCCAATGAAGCATGAAAATAAAGCGATGTTGGACATTTGTTAGATAAATGTCTCACAAATAGATTTTAGATGTTTTATGTATATTTTTAAACAGACATTTTTAAGTGAAGAGTTAAATAAAGCTATTCACAAGCCTTCAAAGAGGCAAGAGTGTCACCTTCAAAGCCTTATTTTCAGATTCTCTGAGTATGAAACTTAAACTTTGGACTCTAAGATCTCATGACCAAAATTAGTTATAAACTTCATCTTGTTTTGTTGTCTTTCAATTTCTTTCAGAAAATATTCCAAACTCCTCTCCAGCTATTCTTGCCAGTATGCAGCATTCCCCTATAAATATTCTGCCTAATAAAATCCAAATATAAATACAGATGTTAAATAATGGCATCAATTTTAAGTTAGTCTTAATCATCGCTAAAGTTGTGATTACCAGCCCTGACTGGGAAGTTGTTCATTGGTGTTGTGATGGTAGTGACAAAGCTCACATTTATTGGTTGCCTTTCCTCTCCCTCTCAAACATGACCTGGCACTCTGCTGGGTGCAGAGGAGTGTGGGGGAAAGATCCTGAGCTTCTTGTTCAGATGAGCCAGGATTCCAAAATCAGCTCCCTTGTTTATTAATTGTGTGTTCTCTGAGTAAGTCACTGAGTTTTTCTGGGATTCTATTTTCTGTGAACCTCAGTTTCCTCATCTTTAACATATATGTAAAAGTCCATACAGATTGCGATGCTTGAGAAATAAGTAATATTTCGTAGATAGGATGTTATGCTAAGTGAATGCTCCAATATTACTTCCAGTCCATTCCTGCTTTCTACTTTTGTCTATTTTATCTACTTTTCTTTTCATGATTACATTGCAAAGTTTATAGATTTTTTCACTATCTACTCATTATTTTTTATAAGAACTCACGAAGAGCCAGAGGATATTCATTCTATTTCAAGGACTTTACTATAAAAGGAATTTCTATATTTCTTCTGAATTGCTGCTACTGTGCTTCTGTGGTCTAAATTCAATATATATTTTTCTTTTTTTTCTTTAATTTTATACTTCCCACATTCCTTTTGCTGCTTTGTAGTATGAATTTTGCTCATATTTTCTTTCAGTCTGTGCCATGGATTCAACCTGAATAGGCCACTTTTGGGGTGCTCATCCCTCTACTTATCCACATTTAAGGTTATCTAATCTTTTAAAGTAAAATCCCTTGGCTTTTGGGTCCATTACTCATATAACTGCTTTCATGTTCTACTGATTCCCCTGACCACAAAGGGAGTTTTTCTAGTCCCTTCTGTGGGTTCAAGTTGTAGTTACCTTTTCAGAACACTTTTTTTGTGTGGAAAAATATAGTAAACATTTGGAAGGGTTGTAATATATTTTCTTTCTAATATTTTAATGGCTGCATATGTATGATGTATTATATAACAAAGACCATCTTGGTATATATATTTTTTATCTTATTTGCTATTACAAATGACACTGAAGTAAACATCTCCGAGGCTAGATTTTTATGTATATTTGAGAATATTGCTTGTCAACTGAGAATGTTCTATTTTTTCAAGGATGCCTACCTCATTTTACATATGTGTCAAATATCTTTTTTTTTCAGTTTGTCCTGTTTTTCTTGGTTACCTTTGTAACTTGTTTTAATAGATGTACTGAAGTTCAAAATATTTTTATTCAAGTCTATCGATACTTTTTTTATTTTTTAACCTTAGAATATTGGACATATTTTCCTCACTTATGATAATATAAATATCACAAGTACAATTCTTCTAATAACAACAGGATTCCATTTTCAAAAATTATTTTAATGTTGAATCTAGTGAGAATTTTTGGGTGTACAAAATTAGGTGGTTTCCT
>VMDR010019481.1:0-18796 GCA_007922815.1 Macrotus californicus | reverse complement strand
GCCCTGGGGAGAGGTCAGCTGTTCATAGAGGTCAGGGGACCAGGAGAGGCAGAGCAGCAGAGCAGGACATAGACAGAGGGCAGGGAGCCTGGGGCAGCTCAAAGAACCTCTGGGTGCTTTTAGGAACCCAACATCCCAGGGTCCCACCCTCCCCCCACACACCCTCCCAGTATCAGCATGGTATGCAATGGGGAGGAGCAGCCCTGCAGCTCTGCCTGTGCCCACCTCTGAGTCCCCACGCCCTTCACCATCCACAGGGTCCACAGCCCTGGCTTTCCTCAAAGCGACTGCCCCAGGGAGCAGGAGGAGTGAGCAAGGTCCGCGTGATGGGGACTCATGGGCTGGTGCCGCACCTGGCATGGACAGAACTGAGGAGGGCAGTGGGGGCAGGGCCACTCGACTGGGCTCACACAGGGATGGCAGGACCCCACGGTGGGTGGATGCAGATAGGTGTGCAGCTCAGAGCAGAAGGGGCGGCACCCACTGAGACCTGAGGTGTGGTGCTGGGTCTTGGTGACCTGGTGGTGTTGGCAGCCGTTGGGTGGGTGGTCGAGGCTGAGCTGAGCTGTGCTCAGTCCCTCCTGCCTGTCAGGAGCTGCGTGCAGGTCTAGGAGGAAAAAGAAGGGTCCCTGAGACAGTCCTCCCTGGGCTTCTCTTGAAGAAGGAGGGACTTCTGCTTGGCCAAACCACTCTAGCACATGGGGTGTCCAGGCAAAGGCCCACAGGCTGAGTGTCTTAACAAAACAGAAGTTCATTCTTATGGTTCTGGAGGCCAGATGTCCATCAAGATGTGAATAGGGCTGTGTTCCCTCCAGAGGCCCCAGGGAAGGGTCCTTCCTGCACTTCCAGCTCCTGGGGTCACCACACACCCCTTGGTTGGTGGCTGCATTGCCTCAATCTCCTACTTAGTGGCTGTGTCTTCTCCTAATCCCTCTTATAAGGACACTTGCCATTTGATTTGGGGCCACCTGGACATTCTCCTCTTCAGATCCTTAACTTTAATCACATTTGCAAGGACCTTTATTCCAAATATGTTTCCATTCACAGGTTCCATGGATTGGGGTGTGGACCTAGCTTTTGAGCTCACTCTACAGACCCCCAGGGTGGGTTAATTAGAGGAGGAAGAACAGGGAGGGATCCTGGAAGGCAGCCTCTTGCTGCTGGGAGGGCTGTGAAAGTGGGGCCATGGGCGTCCCCACCAGAGCCCCATCCCCTCCCCTGCCTGCACCATGCTCAGGCCTCTGGGTGGGGTGACCATCACTCCCCCTCCAGGCTTGGCAGAGAAGCCATTGACTTGTGTTTGAGCCAAGCCCCTGCTGTCCTCGTTCCAGGTCCCGTGGAGGTGTCTTATGATCTGGGACACAAGTCGGACAGGGAGACACTGAGCTCTACCCTGGGGTCTCCCAGACCTGGAGATGAGGAAGAGGCCTCTGGCTATGACTTGACGGACCCATGATAGGACTGGCTGGAGTAGGGGCCTGGCTTCCTGAGGCTGTGTGTGGTCTATGTGAGTGTGAGGGTGCGTGTGTGTCACTGCACGTGTGACAGTGTATCTGTGAATGGGTGACCCTGAGTGCGCGACAGTGAGTGACTCTGTGTCCCTGAGTATGTGACAGTGTTTCTGTGAATGTGTTCCGAAGTGCTTGTGGGTTCCTCAGTGTGTGACTGTGTGTGTGTCTCTGAGTGTGTGACTGTGAGTCCCGGAGTGTGTGACTACAAGTCCCTGAGTGTGTGACTGTGTGTCCTGGAGTGTGTGACTACAAGTCCCTGAGTGTGTGACTGTGAGTCCCTTAGTGTGTGACCATATGTCCCTGAGTGTGTGACTGTGTGTCCCTGAGTCTGACTGTGTGTTCCTGAGTGTGTGCTGTGTGTCCTTGAGTATGTGACTATGTGTCCGTAGTATGTGACAATGTGTTCCCATGTGTGTCGTTATGTCTGTGACTGTGTCCCTGAGTGTATGACAGTGTCTGTAAACGTGTGTCCCGAGTGTGTGACTGGTGTCCATGTGTGTGTGTGATGTGTATATCCCTGAGTGTGTGGCACTGTGTCTCTGTGAGTGCACAAAAGGGCAGGGCCCTGCAGCCTGAAAAGCCCCCTGCTCCTCGGTGTTCTGTCTAGGCCCAATCCTCATCATAACTGGACAAGCCTGAGTTGCCCAGTCTTGGATTTTCTACTCCAACAGGGGTTGGGTGCCAGGGTTTGTGCTCTGGCAGGCGGCAGGCTGGCTGTTGGAGCTCATTCTCGTCCCTGACCCAGTCAGCCATGCACTGTGATGCCACGTAGCATGGAGCCAGGCTCTGTGAAGGGCCACCAGGAGGAGTGGAGTCTCCCGTCCAGAAGGTCTGGGGGTTGCACATGGGCAATGCAGCCAGTGGCTGAAGAATGGTGCTAACCGTTTCCACGTCTCACACAGGGCGAGGCCCACCAGGCACACTCAGACGCAACCCTGGTTTCCGCCTTACTGTAACGTTCCAGTTGTTGAAAGCTTTTCTTCCTATTCTTGGCTCCTTGGTTTGTCCTTGCTGTGAAGGACCCACGGGTCCCCTTCCTCTTTTCACTGGTTCCTGTGCACTCTCTGTGTGTGAGGGAGCCCTGCCCTGTATCGGTGGGTTCATGTGTTCTCCCATTCCCAGTGGGCTGCACAGAGACCCTCGTGGGTAGGTCTGTCCAACCAGGGAAACTGCCTCTTCATCTGAGAGAGGGCTCAGTCTCCTACCCGCCCCATTCTTGGCCACCTGGCCATCTCCTGGGGCCTGTGGCTCCTGCCTCTCTGGTGTACCAGGTTTCTTCTTGAGGGCAATAGTGGCCAGCAGCAAACGGCTCACGCTTGCTGGAGTCACTCGATCAGCTCACTGGGATGTCCTGGGACTGCCTGGGGGGTCATGGGGCCCAAGGACTGGCCTGTCTGAATGCTTGGTGGGTGAGCAGATTGGGGCGGGTGGCCAGTGTTCCTTGGGGGCTGATAATGGCTCCCACCTGGTGAGTGTGCAGCTGTGTTCCTGCGGCTCCTGCACTGAACACAGAGGGTTTGGGATTGTGGCCCCTATGTCGGTGTGGGAAGGGCAGTGAGCCTGGGCCAAAGACCAGCAAGCAGGTGGGATGGGCACCAAGCTGAGGTTTTTCTGGGGTGCCAAAGGGACTCGTGTAGGCAGCAGCTGGCCACTAGGGCCCATAGGGCCCCATAAGTGCCCTGTGTCCCTCGTCAGACCGCCCCCATGGGGACACAAACATTTCTCCCAAAGCACACTCAGGGGCATGGGGTTTGTATAAAAGAACTTTACTAAGAAACACAATGGGAAGTAAGCTGAGCTGCCAACCCAGGAGTGAGAGCTGGGATGAAGCCACAATGGATGGGGCTTGGGCCGCAGACCACAGAAGCTGCTCTGTGCCCTGTGGAACTCCTTCTCCCACCAGTGGGGTCCTGCCCCATCCCCAGGCAGTGTCAGGACCTCTCCGGAGAACGGCATCTCTGCCTCCACATTCTTCAGGGACAGGGTTGGGGTGGACACCAGGAAGGGCGAGCAGAGGGACAGGGGCTGGGCACAAGGGCCGGGTCTCAGGCCTGGGGCCAGGAAGGGTCAGACTAAGTCTAGGGAGTGAGACCTCAGGCTGGGCTTGGACTCTAATCCTTGGTTTGCTGTGGACACTGAGTATTGGGCTTGGAGGCTGGATAGGGCTGAGCTTCACACGGAGTCCTTGGTTTGGCTCTGAGTTCTGGGCAGTGGGCCAGGCCATGGGCTCCAGGCCTCACTGTGTTTCAGGAGTTGTCCAGCCAGAATGGGGTGGCCCTGATCCCAGGTGCCTGGGAGAAGCTCAGAGCAGCTGCACCCATGCCCAGCCCAGGCTACTCTGTTGAAGGGACAGATGCTGCTCTGGGACTTGTCCCAGAGTGAGGTGGGAGTGGGGCTGGGATGGGCAGGTCCCACTGGTACCTGGACCTGGGGTCTGAGAAGGAATCTTCCAGATGCCCATGAGCTGGTCATCGAGTCCCTGGCTCTGGCCCTTTGGAGGCCTGTCTGCTCCCCTCTCATCTGGGGCAGAGCAGGTGGTCTCAGCAGTGCTCAGGCACGGGGAGGAAGCCAGCCAGGCTGTGTGCTGCTGGGGCTCTGGGCCCAGGCCGCTGGCTGCATGATGTTCGCATAGTCGGGGGTGCTCTGGGGTGTCTCCTGCAGGGCAGCGGCCAAGACCCACCTCACCTGTGAAGAGGGCGTGCTTGAGGGGTTCTTCCCTGCCTCTGTCTACCTCGCTGGGTCTCCCGGCCCACCTCCAGCCCTGGAAGAGGGTCTGTGTCCCACCTTGAAGAGCGTGACTGAGGCACCGTAGGTCACGCTGAGCAGGAAGAGCGCCACGAAGATGAAGAGGCTGGTCCATGTCCCATCTAGCTCCTCACTCTCGGTCACTTCAGAGCACAGGTCTTGAAGGTCCACCTCTGTGGGCACCTGCCAGTCAGCCTTCCCCGGCCTTGGGTGTCTCCGAATGTCCCTGTCCAGCCCCCCTGGCAACTTCCCATAGCCAGCAGTCAGCCCCGCAGGGTTGGCAGGAAACCCCTTCCTTGCCAAGTGTGGTTGTGTGGGAGCTCCGCCCTCTGCCCTCTCCTGATCCCCACCCCTCCACATTTTGTCTCACTCCACTCCTCAAGCTTTTCTCCTCACTGTTGGTCCTCCCAGCTTGGCCTGGAGGCCCCTCACCTCAGCACCTTCTTTGCCCTCCCTACCCCAGCCCTGTGCTTACTCAGCTTCTCACTTGCTGGCCTGGGAACCCCTCCAAATGGCACACGTGTTGGCCGTCTGAAGCCCCAGGAGGTGTCTGAGCTCCAAGCATTGGCCATTGCTTCAAGGGGCTGTCATGGCCACGAGGAGCCTGCAGCTGCCCCTGGCCTTGTGTTTGGCCCGCGCTGTTCCCAGCACTGTCCCTCAGCCCCCAACTCTGAGGAGTGAGGTGGCCCCATGTGTGGGCTCCAGGCTTCGCATGGAGTACAGCAGCTGGGTGCCTCTGGGCTGCGTCTTTGCACTGTAGGCTAACATTTGCTATTTTCACGTAAAATGCTCATGGTACTGCTGTGCTTGGGAGGGTGTTGATGTGCATGCATGCACATGGAGTGTGCGACTTGGTGGTCACGTGTGCACGTGAGCTTGGGGCTTGGGGTGGACTTGGTCCCTGTCTCTGATCCCCGCAGACTCCAGACCCTGGGATGGGGCCAGGAACCTGCTCTGGGGTGTGGGAAGGCCCACATCCTGGGTGTGTGAGTGTCCTGGGTATGTTCCCAATGTGTCAGTGTGTGTCCTGTTTGTGTGTATCCATGTGTGACTGTGTGTTCCTGTGTCTGTGTCCATGCATGTCACCTGCATAGGTGTCCTTTTATGTCTTTGTGTCTGTGTGTGCCTCTGGGTGTGTCTGTGTCCTTCAGCAACACTGTGTGCATCTGTGTTTGTGTATGTGTCCGTCTGTCCATCTGTGGGTACAACTGACAGGGAGGGTTTGACTGGGGAGGCTGGGGCCACAGGAGGGAGCAGTGTGTGGCCTGCTGGGCTGCAAGCTGGGGGTGCAGGGCCTTTCCATGCTCTTCTTTCCACCCCGCGGCCCAGGTACGATGGGGAGGAAGCGTCTGGGGATGGCCTGCGCAAGAGGCAGGCTTAGAGAGGCTTCTCGGGAGAGTCTGTACAATGTGTCTGCCACGTGGGCACTGTGGTTGGTGGGGGTGGCACTGTTGTGGGTGCAGGGCTGGCACGTTGGGTGCGGCTGCATGGGAGGCATGAGAGTGCGTGTGTGAGGGCCTAGCCCTTTCCCTGGTGAAGGCCGATCTGGCGTGGAGTGAGGTGAGGGTTTGAGTGTGGCGGGGCTCGATGCTGGCTGGCCCTGTGTGGGTTGTGGGCTGCCCCTGGCCACTTCTGCTCAGGAGGTGCTGGCAGGGGCATTGGCGGTGGGCCTGTCTGGGGTGTCTCACTCAGCCCGATCCTCCACTCGGAAGTGCCTGTGTGTGCGGCTGGACTTGGGGTTGGGGAGCTTGTCTGTGTCTGCAGGGCCTAGCAGGAGCATGGGCCTAACAGAGACCAAGGCCTTCAGGGCTCCTGACAGGCAGCAGCTGTGGGCTGAGCTGGGATCTCCACGGTCCCTACACCAAAACCACCCACTGGTGTTGAGGACACCACTGAGTGGGCAGGATTCACATTGGAGTAGCGGGGAGGCCCACGACACAAATGGAAATGGTGGACAGAGCCACATCTCAGCCCTGCCCTGCCCCTCCCAGCCCTCTCCTGGGCATCCTTTTCTCTGGGCCAAGACACCCTGCCCCAGCCCTGCCCACCCCCAAGAACGGGCACCCAGGGCTCCACGCAGGCACTGGAGTGTTTATTGACAATGCTGAGGAGAAGGGCTGGGCGGCACCCTCCCTGTCCCAGCAGGAGGGATGGAGCCCTGGGAGGGGTGGGAGGGTGGCATCAATTACCAGGGGCTTTGGACACTGATTTCTCGAGGGTCCTAGAGCCTGACAGTGCCTCGTGGACCACTCGGCAGGTGAACTGGCTCCTCTTCTCCCAGTCCGCTCGACTGACCTCCAGGCGACTGAAGACAAAGAAGGTGCGGCTGGAGCTGTTGGCCTTGAGGGGCCACGTGGTGGTGTGCTGGTTGGTCTGAATCAGGGACTCATTGTGTAGCCACTGCACTGAGATGTCCGCAGGGAAGAAGTTCTGGATCAGGCAGGTGAGGGTGAGTGTGTTCTTGGTCCCCTGCTCCTCCTGGGGTGGCAGGAACAGGTAGACCTCAGGGACAGCACGCTTGCCTGTGGACAGATGTGGGGTAAGCACAGGCTCCACCAAGGGCCCACCCTTCCCCCCACCCCATCCCGAGGCTGACCGTTGGCTTTGGCAATGGTGCGCACGATTTCCTTGGGCAGGTCTGGGTGTGTAAGTTTACACTCGTAAGTCTCTCCTTTGATCCAGTCGTCGGCCTCCACTGGCAGGGTGGACGTGACGGTGTAGGTCATGTTGAAGTGGCGCTTGCTGTGCTTCGTGGTGTCTTTCACGAGGCCCTTGCTCTTCCGGGACCACTGCAGGGTCATGTTGTCGACACTGGCCAGGTCCACCACCAGGCAGGTGATCTTGGGCGACTTGTGGAGGTACAGGTCAAGGGGGCTGGGCGGGATCAGGTAGACGCTCACACCGCGGGGCTCAGACTCTGTGGAGTGTGGGGAGGGGCCGTGTTAGGCTGCATTGGGCCCCTCTTAGCCTTGAGATTATGGTGTCAGCATGGGGCACTGTACCTGGGCAGTTGCGGGCATGCTCCTCAAATGTGCAGCCTTGATAGTAGACCCGGCAAGTGTAGGTTTTTTGGGATACCCACTGGCCCTGGGTGATGTTGAGTTGGCTGAAGATGGAGGAGAGGTTGCCCTCCTGTTTTGGGGTGCTGGTGTATGGGGACAAGCTCTTGTCTGTGTGATTGTCCACCAGCCAGGTGACCTTGATGTCACCTGGGGTTAAGTCCGAGATGAGGCAGAGGAGCTGGATGGTGGCATAGGTGTTGCCGTTGGGGTTGCAGGAAGAGTGGTACAGCTTCACAGTGGGCCGGGTGACATCGGTGGCGCACCCTGGGGGCATAGGTGGTAGGCCTGTGCATAGGTGGTTGGCCTCTCTGAGTCTCTGAACCCCACCTCCCAGGTGCCCAGAGCCTCAGGAGGCCCAGGTGTGATGCCCCCTTCGACACAGCGTGCCCCCTGCCCTCCGACAGCAGTCCCCTGGCTATGGTTTGACCTACCTGCCTTACCACTCACGGTCATTTTCACAGGGGCAGCCCCAGCATGCTCCACACTGCAGGTGAACTTCTGTGTGGCCCACGCGCCTGAGGCAGTTGTCACCTGGCTGCTGGTGGTGTAGAGGCCTGAGGTCAAGTCCAAAGTGGCCGGGAGGGTCATGACGCTATGTTCCAGGGACCCCGCATCCCAAGTCACATTCACGGGCTCCGGCATGTAGTCCTTGACCAGGCAGCCGAGTGTCACAGAAGGGTCCTCCGGGCTGATGCTGTTGTGGCAGGGGACCAGTGGGAAGACGGACGGCCCCCGTTTGGACACTGTAATGGAATCACAGCTGGGTCAGCATTGGCTCACCTCTGACCTTGGGCATCCACTCCCTGGGAGGCTGGGAGGGAGGGCTTAGGGGTAGAGGCAGGGTGGTCTAGTGGATGGAGCACTGGACTCCTGCTCCAGCCCAGGGGGACAGTACAGCCAGGCTCATTTTGGGCTCATTCTTCCTGAACAACTTTTGAGGAGCCCTGAGCCCTTTCTGGAAGTTGGTACTGTCCCCACGCTTGCTCAAGATCCCACCCTCAGCTTGAGTGGCTAGAACATGTGCTCTCAAGCAGCACAAGCAGCAGGCAATCCTCCAGGCTGAGGGTCAGAGCCCAGTGGGGTGCTGGGAATCCAAGACTCCCAGCAACCAGCAAGATGACCAATCTGTCCCCACCCTGAGCCCTCCTCTCAGGGCCTGTGATTCCAAGGCACCCATGTTGCAGGAATCCCTATTGTGTCCCCTCCCCCACCAGACCTGCTGCTTAAGGTGCTCTGCTCCCTGCAAAGGGGCGAGTGCCCCTTCCCCCTACTTGTCACTGACAAGCCAGGGCTTCCTTGGTTTTCTCCCCTCCCTGGTGACATACAAGGGAATCCAACTCAGGCTCAATGGAGAGATGACAGGGGCCCATCCGAGCCCACTGCAGAGCAGATGACTCTGCCAGCCCCTCCCTTGGCTTGGGAACCTTGGAGCTCAGCCCATCCTGCCCTGCTCCAGCTTCATCAACCCTGGTCCACTCTGCTCTTATGGTCCAGTTGACCCTGTGTCACGACAGCTGGCACCAGCAACACCAACCAGCTCTGTGCACCAGCCCAGCCCATTTTGGTCCAGCTCAGTTCCAGAGATCCCGTGTTGGTCCATCCTCATCCAGGAGAGCCCAGAATAGAATGTTTCCAGCTCTGAATCTCATCTTACCTCAGCCCACAAAATTAAACCAAATTACTCTGACTCAGCCCATTTCAACCTGTCAGCCAAGTACAGTTTCCTCAGTAAGTTGAACTCAATTTTAGCACAACTAAGCTAGGTCAACAGGGACTCATAGAACAGCACCACCCTGCTTGACCAGGCTGAGTCAAGCTCAGCTCAGCCCAGTTAGGCTCAGCCCATTCAGTTCAAACAAGTGCATCCCAGCTCAACCCAGTTCAGCACAGTCGGCCAAGTTCAGTCCACCTTAGTCCAGTTCAGCCCAGTCCTGTCCAGCTCAGCCCAGTTTACCTCAGCTCAGCTCAGTTCAACCCATTTTAGCCCAGTTAAGCTCAGTTGAGCTCAGCTCAGGCCAACCCACCTCAGCTCAGCTCAGCAAAGTTCAGCACACCTCAGCCAGCCAAGCCCAGTTCAACCCACTTCAGCCCAGCTTATTCTAGCTCAGCCCAGTTCAGCCCATCTCAGCAAAGTTCATTCCTTCTCTTTTTAGCTCAGTTCAGCCCAGTTCATTCAAGTTCAGCTCAGCTCAACTCTGCTCTGGTCAGCCCAGTTTAGCTCAGGTCAGCCCTCTTAATTCCAGTACAGCCCAGCCCAGTTCAGCCCAGATCAGCCTAGTTCATATCAGCATAGCACAGCCCACCTCAGCTCAACCCAGCTCAGCTCAGTTTATCTCAGCTCAGCTCAGGTCTTTCAGCTCAGCCCACTTCTACCCAGTTCTGCCCAGTTTATTCCAGCCCAGGTCAACTCAGCTCAAACCAGTTCAGCCCAGTACATTCCATCTCTTTTTAGCTGAGCTCAGTTCAGTTCATCTGAGTTCAGCTCAGCTCAGTTTAGCCCAGGTCATCTTAGATCAGTTCAGCCCAGTTAATTCCAGCTCAGCCCAGCCCAGCCCAGATAGTCCCAGATCAGCTTAGTTCATCTCAGCTCAGCCTTGTCCAGGTCATCTCAGCCCAGCACAGCCCACCTCAGGTGAGCCCAGTTCAGCTCAGGTCAGTCAGTTCAGCCCACTTCAACCCAGTTCTGCCCAGTTTATTCCAGCCTAGTTCAACTCAGCTCAACCCTGCTAAGCTTAGCTGAGCCCAGTTCAGCTTATCTCAGCCAAGCTCAGCCCAGTTCATTTGAGCCCAGTTTATTCCAGCTCAGCTCAGCCCCAGTTCAGCCCAGCTCAATTCAGCCTATTTCAACCCAGTTCAGTCCAGTTTATTCCAGCTCTGCTCAGCTCAGCCTGCCCAGGTGTGTCACGCTCAGCAGAGAACAGCTCAGTCTCACCCAGCTGTGCCCAGGTAGGCCAAAGTAGCCTATTCCATCCACCCTGCCTACTCTAGCTTCACCCTATGCTGCTGAGCCCAGCTTCCCCTAACCGCCCTGCTCAGTTCAGCAGACTCCAGCCAAGTTCAAGTCAGCATCATTCAGCTCAGGTGTGTCCAGCTCAGTTCAGCTCAGCCAACCTAGGACAGTCCAGTCCAGGCTACCTCAGCTCTGCACAGTTGGATTAGCCTGACTATGACGTGTCCATCCAGACCAGCCCAGCCTGAGACAGCCCAGCTCGGCGCAGCCTGGCCCACCTCAGTGCATCAAGGCCAGCATGGCCGAGGGCTGCCCAGATTGGCCATCCTGGCCCAGCTGAGCTGAGTATACTTCATCGCCTTTTAAATGGCTGTTCACTCAAGCCACAGTTGGCACAACCCAGCTCAGTCCAGACCGCCTTTTTCAGGCCTGCCCAGCTCAGGCCAGGAGATGTGGCCCCAGGCCGGCCTGCCGTGTTGTCCAGCACAGGAAAGGCTAGCTTTCTGCTGTTCCTCGACCTGGTGGTGGCCCTCCTGGCTGATGTACGCCAAACCCACTGTCCACACATGATTCCTGACCCTCAGCCTTGGGCCCTGCTGAGCCCTATTCTCTCTGAGGGTCTTTACTCCTTATCTTCTCCAGGTTGGCTTTGGTCTTTCTCTTGCTTCCATGTGTCTCCATTCAGGGGAGGGAGCGCTAAAAGATAAGCTGTGACCAGGAGGCTTAGTCCATGCTGGGTGGGCAGTCAGGTGTCTGCTTCCTGGCTGTGGCCCGGCAGCCTGCCCTTCAAGGCTGCCTGGACCAGCCCCAGTGCTGGGGCACCTGGACTGCTGGGATCTTCTGTCAGGTGCTTGATTGGCGTGGTGACTGGCATGGCCTATGCCCACCCTCTGTGGCTCTCTGGATAGGCTCCCAAAAGAGGTCAGTCATTAGAAACCATTGTAGTTATTTTTAAGTCTAGACTAGGGGCTGGGGGGAGGGGAGCTCTGCCTCAGTGCTCTCCGCTAAAAATGGATTGGGAACCCCCGAGGCCTGTGCAGCCCTGGAAGTTCCCTTCTCTCTGTGTTTTTGGGAAGTTGATGGAGAGACTGTCTCAGCAAGGCTACTGTGTCCTTGTCAAGGAGCTTTGGCTCAAGGCTTCTCACCTCAGCCCTGTCTCCACTGCCCACTCCTAGCATCTCTCCCCGATGCTGTCATCACCCAATGGGGTCACTTGGCCACCTGAGGAGGGAGTGGGAATCAGGCCCTCCACTGCTGCTCCCTGGCAGGAAAGGACTGTGACTCGTGTGCCTGACACATGGAGGCCTGGTGGGCCATGTGTGCAGATGTGGAAGCAGAGCCTCCTGCTGACATATGGCTCTCATTTGTGTGTGTCTGCAATAGGAGGACCTGGCTCTGTGTGTGTGTATGTGTGTGAGAGAGAGTCTATGGGTCACCTGGGGTCCTTGGTACTTGCTCCCACATCATCGTCCTACAGCTGGGTCCCCATCAGGGCTGCTATTGTCAGTATGGCCAGGGAGGGCTGGAAGGACCTGGGGGAGGTTGTTGTGACTGTGAGGCTGGCTGGTGTGTCTGCAAGACCCCTGCAGCCCCTAAAGCCTGGGTGTACTGTGCCATGTTCCTTCTGCAGGTGGCCGCTGAGGGTGTGGTGACCACAGAATGGCCTAGAGTGCCCATGGTATACAACTTTGGCATGTAGAAGCAGCCAGCCCACCATCAAAACTCCACTGATGTATGCCTTGCCTTCATGTTGTAGATGTGCCTAGCAGGCCAGTGTGTCCCCAGAACCCCATGAAGGGGCCCCCCACATACACATGGGGGGTGCCATAGGAGCCTGCCATCCCAGCTCGTTGGTATAGGCTGCTGGGAAGAGATTGCACAGTTTTAGAGAGTGAGACGTCAGGACCGGATCCCCTGGACTTGGGACACTTCGGACCAGAGGTTCCCATGAAGGGAGGCTATGTGGAGATAGCTTGGTCACATCTGGTGGCCTTGGAAGACCCAGGATTGCTGTGTTGTGGGCTGGGTTGGATGGGCTACCAGGTGCACAGAGAAGGACCCAGCTGGAGTCCTCTGACCCCTGGGGCAGATGGTCCTGTTCTGTCTCACCCTGCCCTTGGCCCAGAGACAGATGCTATGTGGGTGGCACAATGAGGAATACAGAGTTCCTTTGAAGAACCTGTGATTCTGAGAGAAATCACAACACTAGAGCAGGAATAGCTGCAGGTGGGCATCAAGGGGAGACCAGGTGAGGTGGGGCCAGGCATGTAGACTGCATATGTGGGAATGTACAGGGCTGGGGCTCCCCTCAGCTGCCCTGGCCCCTGGCAACTCCTTCCCATTCTCCCTGGACTGTGGGCATGAGGGGCCTGGGCCTTAGTCTGAGCCAGCCTCCCAGCTCAATCCTTACATCCCAGAACATGCTGTGTAGCTGATGCTAGGGCAGGGAGGCATGTGGGAGGTAGGTACCACCTCCAGCCTTGACCACACCTATAGTCTCTTGGTCTTGGAGCAGAACGGCTCCCACAGGTCAGCTCTGCTCTGGGTATACAGATCTGTGGTGCCCCATCCCTACCCGTTGCTGTGGCCCTGCCCCAACCTTGAGGAACCACCCTTGACCTACCCCTTCTGTCCAGGGCTGGATGGCCCTACCCTGCAGACATGTGCCCAGGCCTCCTCAGCCACCCTGCCATGGATGGCCCTAACCTGGTGGTCCTGTACTGCAGGACACAGGACAGAGTCTGCATCTAAACAAGCTGTGTCTCAGCTGGATGCGATATGTGAGTGTGGCATACACATGTGTATGTGTCTCCATGGGCATACACATGTGCGCGTGTGTGAATGTGGGTTTGTGTGCCAGCATACAAGCATTGCCTCTCTGTTTGCATGTGGGTGCCTGTGTGGCATGGGTCAGTGTGACATGCACATGTGTCAGTTGTTCACAGAATGTGAGTGTGTGCACCCGTGTGATGTGTGTGTGTGAGCATGTGTCTGTGGACATACACGTGTGCATGTATGCGGGAGTGTTCTATAAACATGTGCATGCCTGTGTGTGGCAGTGTGTCTGTGTTACATTCACACATGCATGTGTGTCTCGGTATGCATACTGTCTAAACATGAGTGTCACATGTGTCTCCATGGCATACTCATGATTGTGTGCATGTGTGTGTGGCTGCATGCGGCTGTGTCACATGCACATATGCATTTGCCTCTGTGTGTGTGTGTGTCTGCATGGGCAAGATGTGCCCTCCTACCACAGCCCTGGAAAGCCCTGCTGACCCGAGGGGTACACTGCAAGGTGGGGGCAGCACATGCAAGGACAGAGCTGCTGCTCATCCGTATGCAGCTGTCCCAGGTGGGTGGTGTTGCTCAGTGTCCACAGGAGCCCTCAGAGCTGGGGGATGTGGTGAAGCCTGGAGCAGGGAGCCTGGACAAGGCTGGCTGAGGCTTCTTGCTCCTATAATGACCTAGGTAACGCGGGCCCAGAACAGGTTCCCACTTGGGTAGAAGGTGGTGTGGGGACTGGCAGGAGGTCAGACAGGGCCTGGACAGAGAGCATGGGATGAGGGAGCTTTGAGCCTGAGCACTTTGAAACCCCATTTTGAGGCCAGACCTCAACGGGAGGGCCTGGGGGAGAGCAGGGACCACTGGGCTGCTTGGAGGGAGCCAGGCTGCAAATGTTTCTCAGACCCCTGTGCACAGGATACCAGCAGCCTTCAGAAGCCCCAGACTGAGCTGGGGACTCAGTGTCCCTGACCCCTGGGTTGAGGGCCAGGCCCCAGAGTTCTCCTGGACAATGAGACCAGCTGACCCTCTTGTTGACCTTGGTCGTGGCCCCAAAGACGGGCCCGTGAATGCTCTGGTCCCTCCACATAGTGCTTGTTCCCAGGGGCTGGCCTGGACCAATCTGGGTCCTGGGGCTGACTGAACCACCCCAGGCTCCGGGCCACCCACTTGCTCCACCCCAGGACGGCCCTGCACATGGTCCCTACCTTCCCTGTGAGGGTGCCACACTCTGATCTCTGGAAAGTAGTGTCTCCTGTTCTAATGTAAATGCTCCCATTAATCAGGAGTTGGAGTATCTCCTCAGAAGCCCAGGAGCCACCCGCACGTACTTGTCTTTGCTCTTCCCGTGTTTCCTAAAGGTGATCTTGCTGACCTCTTGGAACCGTGCAAGGCAGTCACTCCAAATGCCAGTTCCTGGTTCGTTTTACATTTGCAATGACTTTTGCCAATTAATCCCTGTCTCTTCACGTTGCTTGTCATGGCCTCACTTAACAGAAATTCTTATGTACTGGTTGATAGACTGATTTTAGAGAAAGAGGCAGGGGGAGAGACAGACAGACAGACAGACAGACATAGATTTGTTGTTCCACTTATCTATGTGGCCATTGGTGGATTCCCGTATGTGCTCTGAAGGGGGATCGAACCTGCAACCTTGGCCCATTGCGGAGACACTCTAACCAACCTAGCTGTGCAGCCAGGGCAACGTAACAGAGATGCTTGATTTCTATGTGGTCAAATTCATCAGCTTTTCACCATTAGGCTTGTGCCTTCGGCGGTTGAAGAACCCTGTCAGCAGCTGTGGGAGTGTCCTGTGGCTCCTGCAGCAAAGTGCCACAAGTGTGGGGGCGTAAAACCACAGGAATTCATTCCCTCCCATTCTGGATGGCAGCAGTCCAATACCAAGCTGTGAGCAGGACCGAGCTCCCTCCGAGGGCTCCGGGGAGCATCTGGAAGCTGCTGACATCATTCCGGTCTCTGCTTCCATCCTCACGTGGCCTCCTGCCCCACGTGTCTCTGTGTATCATGTCCTCTTTTAAGGCCACCAGTCATTGGACTTGGGACCCATCCAAAATTTAGAAGGACCTCAAGACCCTTAACCTAATGTCATTTGCAAAGATCCTATTTCCAAATGAGTCAACCAGACCGAGGCTGTCTCCAGCTCCCCCATCCTGGCTGGTCCAGTTTCTGTTGGCTTTGAGTGGCATCCAGAGGTAAGGGGTCCTCCTGTGGGTTTCCCATCACCCATGGGTACAGGGTGTGAAGCAGCGGTCAGGGCTCAGCTGTCCCTCCCATCTTCCAGGCCTTCCTACTGGTCCCTGCTGCCTGACCTGGCCACACTCGCTGTTCACCAAGCTCCTGCAAACAGCCAAGCTGTTTCTGAGCCCCCGTGTGTGGGTCTGGTAGTCTGTGCAGGGGCAACGTGCTTTTGCAATGATGTTCTGTGCAAGTGCTAACGTTTAGGGGGAGGGTCTCCCTGAACCTCTCATCCTTTGCTTTTACTCTTCAGAATTGTCCAGTCTGTGAATGGATCTCAAAAGCAGACAGACACACAAAACCAACCCAGCTGAAATTTGTATTGGCATACATGGCAAGGTAGTGAGGTCACAGAGCCCCAAATCATGCTGATGCTGTGACCCACACCACCCCTCCCCTACCCAGTCCCAGTGTGTGTGTGGGTACCAGGCCAGTTCCCGCAGGCCCTGCTGCACCTTCACCATGGCATCTGCTGGTGCCATGGGGATGAGACAGGCCAGAGGAGCTGTGGGCTCCTGGGGAGAGAGACATGTGTGGCTCTCGCTCTGGAGGGCCAAGTAAGTGTGGGAGGGGGAGTGTAGTGTGTTCTGAGGGGCCCTCGGGGGAAGGGGATGTGAGCAAAGTTTTGGCAACCAGACACCCTGATTGACCATGGTGGTGGGTATTCGAGTGTGTGTGTGTGTGTGTGTGTGTGTGTGTGTGTGTGTGTGTTGGGAGGGCCTCTGTGTAGGTGCAAGCACCTGTGTGTTTGTGAGTGTGTAAAACACAGACAGAGGTGTGCATGTCAGAGCTCGTGCTCAGGGCTGGGGGCTGCTCGTGGACAGGAGGGGCCTCAGGGCTCATGTAGGCGCAGCTGTTGGGGCTCAAGCCCAGGCCATCATTAGAAGAGGTTTGGGGCCCTGTGTGCAATGATGCTGGGAGGTCATGGGTGGGACCCTCAGGGTTGGGGGTCAGTCTCTGAGGGCTTTTCTGCCAGGAGGGCTAAGGCTGTAGTCCAAGCCAGAGCCTCCTGTTGAGCAGAGGGGGCCACTGGGTCAGTGGTGTGGGTATAATCCTGAATGGGGGGGTGGGGCTGGAGGTGCATGCCTTGGTCCCAGTTATGGAAGTGAGGGGCAGGGCCTGGGGACAGAGAGGTTGGGATGGGTGCAAGAGATGGAATGGGTGGGGGATGACTCTCAGTACAATCACCTGGAGCCCTGGAGTCATGGAGACCTCCAGCCTGCTTGGCCAGGTTCCGTTGGACCAGATATGCTCCTGGCCCCCTGCTGGCTGCACAACTGACTCCTATGGGTGATCCAGCTGCCAGTGGAGGGACACCACCCCTTTGCTCCATGAAACCCTCTGTCTCACACATAGGAAGCTGGAGTGGCAAATCCCAGGCTGTCCTGGCAGAGGCCCTTCCCCAGTGTCCCCCATGCTGGAGCCCACCCCAGGCCATGGAGGTCTGTGTCTGTCCCAGCCAACACTAGGCGCACCCACCCTCCTGTCTGGGAGCTTTTACTGAGAAGGGCTGACAGCTGAGCACTGCCTTGTCCCCCGAGGGCTGTGTCTCCACAGCCCAAGAGCCTGGCCAGGAAGGGTGGGCCTCGCCCAGTCTCTGTGAAGGACAGCCCTGACTCTGTCATCAGTGGCTGCTGGCCATCATCAGTCTGTGGCACCTACCTGGACCACCTTCCTCACCCTTCCTGGAGCCCCTCAGCCCCTCATCATCCCAGAAATTGCCCGTCTACCCTGTGTGAACCCGAGTCAAATTCAGGCCTCAGGGCCTCTCCCCTGATGACACCTCATTGCCTGGGTCTGTGCGGACCCCGGGACAGGCAGCCTTCCCGGCCTGGCCTTCACTGCCCCTCCCACCTGATCCTTGTTTCTGACACCCATGCTCCTGTCTGGGGCTGAGTTGTGTCCCCACGTTCACGTGTTGAGGTCCTAATCCCTGTACCTCACAACCTGATTGGATTTGGAAACAGTGTCTTTCAAGAGGTAATAAGTTAATGTGAGGTCAATAGGGTGGGTCCTAATCCAGCCTGGCTGGTGTCCTGATAAGAGGAGATTGGGACAGGGACACACAGAAGGAGGCCATGTGAGAACACAGAGGAGGTGGCCGTCCACACAGGTAGGACAGAGGCCTCTGAGGGCTATCCCTGTGATACCTGCCCTGGGACCTCTGGCTCCAGGACGTGGACAGAATCTATGTCTCCTCTTTCAGCCACAGGTCTGTGCTGACTGACACACCCAACACTTGTGCCGTGGTTCTTGCCACGAGCCACCTGCTTCCAGCTCCAGGTGCCTGTGTGGCCCCCGTGCCCCCTTGTTCCTGGGCCGCCTTCCTCACCGGCTGGGAGCCCAGGGGCAGCTGGGAAGCTGAGGGCAGGAGGAGATGGAGGGCTGGCAGGCTCTGGTGCAGGGAGAGTGAGGGGGCTGCTGATGCATGACTCGGCCAGGCTGTGGGATTCGTGAGGCGTGTCAACACCAGAAAGCTCAGGTGAGTTATGGATTTTGTGGAATGTTTTATTGTCATTAAAAAACCCAAAAACAGTAAAGAAGATGAATGGGATCCAGAAAATAAACAAGAAAGTAAAAAGCAACCCAAGCTACAAGGTGGTGGTTTTTTGAGCAAAATCTCTCTGTGCATCCCCTATAGCCATGGAGTCTGTGTCTCCCTCTTTCCTGTCTAGAGAAGCCGACGTGGCTCTGGCTGGAGAACTGGACCTCTCCCCAGCCCACCCTGCTGGCTCTGGGAGGCAGGGGCAGGCTCTGCTCCTTGAGTCCTCTGGGGTCTCATGCCCCCTCCCCGCACTGGAGCAGGAGGAGGCCCTGGGAAGGGGCAGGGGGAAGGCAGGACTCACACCTGCTGTGCCCACTCTCCTGCCCTCCTGCCCCTCTGTGCCTCAATGCCCATGCTGCTGTCCTCCTCTGTCCACTGAGGAAGCTCTGTTCCACGTGCTTGGGGACCTGGTCACCAGGCCCCTCCCTAGGAGGCTTGTGAGTGGACACCCACCCCTCCCTGGATGGTACTGCCCTGCACCCCTGGGCCCCTGCAGCAGCCCAGCTCAGGCCCATCTCTGAGGGTCTCCTCTGTTGGAAGCCATCCAGGTGACCACTAGGGCACATCCTGAAGCTCCCCTGGTGGGGGCTCAGGACCCTTCCAGGATGCCTCAATTCGAACCTTGTCCAACGGGTGCCAGGAACACAGGGCCCCCACTTACTCTAGGTGGACTTGTGTGCCGTCTCCAGGCAGGGACGTCCTGGGGAGGACACATACCGCCCTGATGTTGTTGGTGTCCACGCGGTCCCTGGCAATGTCTTGGAGAGTGCCGTGCACGGGTAGGTGGGTGTCCATCAGCTCAGGTGGGGGCAGAACCTGCTGTCCACCTGGTTCTCTGAGGAGGTGGGTCACAGGGCAGGATGCAGCCTGGGATGGCTGTGAAGTTAGATGGCAGAGGCACAGGCCCAGGGTGGCCATGGCATCAGATGGTGGTGAGGTCATA
>VMDR010019480.1:0-18306 GCA_007922815.1 Macrotus californicus | reverse complement strand
TATCCTTCATTTGTTCATCTAATTTGTGACCAAATTCAACCAAGTCTGTGAGCATCCTGATTACCAGTGTTTTGAACTGTGCATCTGATAGGTTGGCTATCTCTTCGTCGCTTAGTTGTATTTTTTCTGGAGCTTTGATCTGTTCTTTCATTTGGGCCATTTTTGTTGTCTTGGCGCGCCTGTTACGTAGTAAGGGGCGTAGCCTCAGGTGTTCACCAGGGCAGGGCGGCCACGTCGCTGCGTTGTGATGCTCTTTGTGGGGGAGGGGTTCGAGAGGGAACAATGGCAGCTTCTCTGCTCCCTGCCAGTTACCAGTCACTTTCCGGACTACCCACAGTCCAACCGGGCCCCTCTGGTGCTGATTTCGGTGCCGATCCCTGGTGGGAGGCCTGTGCATGCTCCAGGACCCCATGAGTCCCTCCAACAAGCTCTCCAGTGAGGCCGGGAGTTCCCCCCGCTGCTGTCGTCCCAACCCCCACAGGAGTTCTTAATCAGAGGCTCTGAGGCTTCACCTCCCCGCACCGGAACTCTGGGTTGTGGGGTCCGTCCCACTCCCAAGCTGTTCCTCCCCGTTTATCCTCACAAGGGAGTGGGATGCCTGGTCCGCAGCCACCTCCTCTCCCGGCCAGCTGCGCCTTTCCCGGATCCGCCAGCCACCGTCCCGCCACGTGAGTCCTCTCCGCCCCTCCTACCGGTCTGGATGTATGTTTCTTAGTTTCTTGGTTGTTGGACTTCATACAGTTCGATTTTCTGTCAGTTCCGGTTGTTTTTTCTTTTAAAATTTGTTGTTGTCCTTCTTTTGGTTGTACGAGGAGGCACAGTGTGTCTACCTACACCTCCATCTTGGCCGGAAGTCCTGCCTATATCTCCCCTTCCTCATCTTGATTACATTATTAATTTAAGCAATTGACAGTTTCTTCAAAGAATACAAGGTGAACATTAAACCTCTAACTTAAATTATATTTAGTGGTCACAAATACATTTCCAGATATTTTCCACTTTGTAATAGTATCATATGCTCACAGGTTACAAAGTACTCTATTGTATAATGATCTGGTTTTGCCTTCCCAACAACCCTATGAGGTGAACTGGAAAGTTCTCTTATCTCTGTTTCCCAGAGGAAGACATTGAAAGTCTAAAGCCTCCGGTTACTTATCTAAGACCACACAGTCAGATCGTCCAGACTTTCCTGATTCTTTGGAGTTTTACTCTATCCCTGTTAATATTGCGAAGGAGCCAAAACAAAATAAATACTGGGCATGCAAGGTGGCTCATTTTGTTCATTATTCATTCATTGATTCATTTATTCATTTTTATTTCCACAGGCTGCTACTATTCCCAGAACATAATAAATATCTCAGCAGAGTACTCACTGCATTAATGCAAAGGAGAATAGATGGAAAAATGTACTGTATGTAGTGGGTGAAAATACCTTACCTTTTTACACACTGTCACTGTGCCATACCTGTATACTCTCCAGTTGGGCCAGTAACATGGGAAAGAACCTCATATCAGTCCTTCCTTCTTCAGGTACCAAGGGAAGGTTCTGGATGACTATGTGAGGAATTGCCAAATTTGAAGTGTTCTGATGGCCACTTTTCCCTCCCCCTGGCCCCACAGTTCTCATCGGCTGCTTCACTTTTCTAGTGACTTTTGTTCTTATGTGAACCTCCTAGGCCATCCATCTCTCTCTCATTTTTTCTTTCCTCCTTGTACCTTTCCATTTAACCCTTCTTCTCTCTCTCTCTCTCTCTCTCTCTCTCTCTCTCTCTATCTCTCTCTATCTCTCTCTCTTTCTCTTTGTCCAGGGGGAACTTATGCAAAGACATGAATACCTTCAGGTATTTCCACAGTATGATGATGCAGGATTGGGTCATTTGAGGATGAAGACATGCCATCTGTCCCTCGGGCTAAAATCCATTTCCATATGAAATAACCATATTATTGTTATAATATTTTGGGGATGAGTTTTCCAGATGATTGGCTTAATTCTCTACTCGATGCAGTATTGAGACTTGATTTACTTATTGCATTATTCTTCTGTATTAAGGACCTTTCTAAGAAGTATCAGATAACTCCAAAATACATTAGCTTTCTCTTTAGCTGAAATTGAGTGAAATTTCTGAGAAACACCTTAGTTAAAGTTATTAAGAGGCAGCTTTGGGCTCAATATATGACTTCTGAAAGTCTCCCTGCTAGGGACCATGTCAGGTTCAGCATGTTTCACAACTCTTAGCTGGCCTCCAAGCATCTAATTCTTCAGCCTCCTCATCACCTCATCCCCAGGAATGATTTTTCTAAAAAATCAGGTTTTAAGAATTTTCTATCTAAAATGTTAGTTGATTCCTTGTCAACAATGAGGTAATGTTCAAACTATTTTTTGAACTCTACAAGATCCTTCATGACTTAGCCTGATTGATCTCCCCGGAATATACTTTTCCAATGAATTTTTTTTAACACGGATGCTATTTCTTTTCCTGGAGTGCTTCCTGTTCCCTACATGCCCTTTCTTTATCTCACCTGGTGATGCAGGTGAAGAGAAGTGGATATATTTGAGTGACATTTCCTGGGTCTCAAATCCATCTCCTCCCTGAAGCTTTGTTCTATTTTGCTCTTCAAAGCAAGTCTCTCCATCTCCTTGGTATGTTCCTACATTATGGTCTGGAAAGCTCTGTCTTGTATTGCAATCATTTTTTTTAATGCATTTGTTTCCTTCTTGGTCTGAGTTTATATCTTATTCACCACCTTCTCAGGGTACTGCACTCAGTGCTTGGTACATACTTTCTGGTCAAGAGCAGTAGGTGGCCACTAAGTTGTTGAATTGAACTCTCCTCTAGTTGGAATGTTCTATGAATAATAAGATCCCATCGGCTCTCAGGAGCCAGTCCTTTATGTCACAGGCTATGAGTTCTGCAAGATAGGAAAGTTTAAACTTTATTTTCTCATAAGTTAAAAGTTTTGATTGAGACTTTATTTTGGAAACGCATTACAGAAATGCCAAGAATCGAAGTATTTCTTTTGCATCTATAGAAGATCGCGGTCCACTATTACACCTTCTGTTCTGGTGGCCTCAGTCTCTCAGAGCATGCATTCCTGTCCCTAGTGGAGTCCGAAGGGGAGCTTTGGAAGTTTCTATTTTCTTCCTGGTAAATGATTCATTTGGGGATGTTTTCCCATAAAGGAGAGCATTCACCATCTCCCTCACTGTTCAACTTCTAGGTTGCATTTAATTTTTCTACTATCATAAATCACATTTCTGGATTTTGTTCATAATGTTCTTTTTTCATGTGTATCCGAGGCTGATGACTAACATCACTAAGTGAGAGAACAAGAATTAGGAGTCAGGAGACTTTGGTTGTGATCATATGACTTTGGGCAAGTCATTCATCCTTTCTATGGTTCATTTTCACTTTGATAGTGATGTACCCACCTTGTTGGATGGATTGTATAAGGTAGTGTTTGTGAATGGGCTTCTAAGCCTGCCTAGTAGTTTGTGGAGGAGCCTCTATCCTAGAGATGAGAGGTTGGGAGGCTAGGATAGAAAGTGAAAAGGTCCTTCCCAGCACTGCCATTTGAAAAGTTATTGTATGTATCCTGTACTTTCTCTTTGTTTGGATCAAGATGCATTTTTATATATTTAGTGCATATCCACATATATGTGCCATTCTATCTGGGACTCAGTCTAATTTTGTGCCATGAATCTCTCAGGTACTGGTGGAGCTAGTCCAGAGGTGGAGAATAATATTATTAAGGGCATAAAATAAAACATTAGGCTGACTAAGAAAAAAGTATAATGAAATATAGTCCTATCTATTGATCCCTTGGGGACTCATGGACTGCAACTTAAAAATTCTGAGTGTGTCTTAACAATTTTTAATCCAGAAATAAAACTTAAGAGTCACAAATCCTTGTACTCTCGCTTCACAAAAGGAGACAGTGGGATCCCAGGGACAGTTCCCTGAAACCAGTCCAGAACCACATGGGGGGTTTTGTGCAGTGGATATTGACAAAAATATAACATTTCTGGTTCTTCTGCTTCCAGCCAGAAAAAAATCCATGGAATAATTTGTGCCTGGGGTTCTTGTTTCTAGCACCTAACATTCCACACTTGCTAGGGTGAACGCCATTTGGAGTGATTCACTATCTGATCATTTCAACCCAAAATGGAGATCACAAATGGAGTCTTCCTACATGCTCAGTATACCCCACCAAAGTGCATCTGCTCCATCAAGGTTATCCTAGTATTAATTATTCATGGACTGAGCACTGACAAATGAATTCTAATTGCAAATAAGTGCAATTGCTGTCGATTGCATAATTTATGATTCCATTTGTTAAACTAAGACTATGGAACTTGATGAAAGGCATTAAGTGGCCCCAAATTAAAGGTAATTTGGGCTCAAAGGCATGTATCTGTGTGAGTGTAACTTGAAGATGTCAGCTTCTCTGACACCCTCTTCCCACACTGGTGATACATATACCAGGTAAGCTGTGTTCCTTGTGTCTGGCAGTAAGTACACTGGTCTGTGCTTCCTGAAGACCTGTGGTCCAGCCAGTCATGGTCTCTTTCACACATGAGACTCAGCAGCTGCCATCTTTCTCTGTGACTCAGGGCCCATCCTCTGGGTCACGGCTGCACGAGAGCCTGGCTGAGCAGCTTTGTCTGTATTGCACTCTGAGCTTTGCTGAGCAGCATTTAGACAAGAGGGCAAACTAGGCACTGGGGAAGTTCATTACCTGTGATATCCTTGAAAACAAGGAAAATGTTTTTCTTTCCGTGCGACAGACCCTCCCACAGACTAGCATCTCACAGAGGTCAAGTGCAGTCTTTGAAACTACTCACTGCTCTTCCTACAGTGTAACCCGAGAAGAGGGCTGCACTGAAGATGGAATCTTTTGCATAATAAATTTCAAGATAAGCCTGTTAAAGAAAAAAAATAGGTCTTGGGGAGAAGATTTACAGTGTGTGCACTGAAGTATTTGAGATTCAGAATATGCATTGTGAGAGTCCATTCCAGGGATCTGACCTCCCTTTCTCTGAAGAAACAGAACTGTTAACGAGGACACACATTTGGCCTTTGAGTCTCACAGGCCTGTTCTGTAAATATGAGATGTTATCCAATCATGAAGGAAGGGTCTGGGAACGGTGGACATTGATATGATTGCATTTATGTGATTAATTAATGAGCACAATGATGGATGATGCCGTTGTTGACTTCCGACTGCGTGGTGCGTACTGAACTGGGATAAGCAACTGCCCTGACTGGGGGCCATCTTGCCAGCCATCGTGGGGTGGGCAGCTATGCAGAAGTCTGTTCTTTGTCAGGGTGACACACTTAGCAATTCTCTGACACCCATGTCAGGCCAGGAGGCATGAGTCCACCAGGAAGTTAGGGGGACTCCAGAGGGGCCAGCACATCCAGGACTGCATGTGACAGAGGAACACACACAGAGGGAAGGCTATTTACTTGGGGGTGGGGAGCCCAAGGCCTATTCTGACGCTCCCTGTGCATCTGTGTGGAGAGATCCTTATTCTCCATTGCCTGGTGGTGTTGCTATGTGCAAAGCAATTCAGGAGGGAAGGGCTCTTGAGGGAAGGGGTGCCTGAGAAGACATTCATGATGGGGGTGTGGGAGGGCCTCAGGCAGTACCCTGGGCCAGCTGGGCTGCCCTGTGCTCTCTGACCAGAGGGCCTGTGGGGATCAACTGGCCCCATGTCCATAGCTTGTCTCTAGAAAGTCTTATTTATCTACAAATTGTTATTTAGTGCTCATCACTGGGTATACCAATGTGAGCTAGACAGGTCCTAGTGCTGGGGAAAGTCACAGTCTCCTGAGTGATGGGGTCCATCTACCACATTCCCAGGGTGCCAGGCACTTTCAAGTATTCTCACTAATGTCCACAACTGCCCTCAGGAGAGGTATGCCTGCTGCTTAGATGGAGGGTTGGAGTGGCTTCTTCTACAGCTGGAAAGGGTGAGGCCTGGCCTAACACTCTTCCTTCTGACTTTGAACCTAGTGCTTTGAAAAAGGAAAGGGGGAGGGGGATGCAGGTGGTGGAGCCTGAGCCATCTATGAGTGAGGACTTTACAACAGGACAGGGAGGCACAGTCTAGAGGTGGCAACAAGGTGAAGCAGTGTCTGAGCTCCGTCTCCGGGAGCAGCATACCTTGAGTGAACTATCCATCCTCTCCAAGCTTCTGTTTCCTCACCTGTGAAAGGGGCTGTGACAAATGCACCTTTAGTAGAGCTGCTGTGAAGACCAGGTCAGGTCATTTAAAGTGCTGATGTAGGTCTCTGTGTATCTGGAATATACCCTGTCCTCTTGACAAAGTACCATCTGGCCATCCTGTCAGATAATAACATGTACAGAGCTTGTTTCTTTATTTTGAACAATTTCAAAATGCTTCACAGAGTTTCTTGAGAGGGAAAAAAAAAAGCAACTGATCTTATCTGGAGGCAGAGAGGGCTAAATGAAGTCATATTGTGTTAGGTCATCCCTGGGGCTAATTAACTGATTGTCCCCATGGTGGCCTCAGGAGTCAGCTGAGCTTGCAGCTGTGCTTATCACAGAAGTACTCGGTTCATACATTCTAATACTCAGGCTCCTGACTTGCAGTTTACATGGTTTTACATAATTGGATTTTCTCAGAAGCCCAGCGAGGCAGGTGAAATTATAACTCTTTTATAAAGGAGCAAACCTAGGCTCAGGACTAAATATTGTGCCTCAGGGCACACTTGAGTTCTTCCCAGCTCCCAGACTGCCAGTACTCTCTCAAGACTAGCAAATCTCCCTTTGACCCCATCCAACACACGATGCTGGGAACCGAGCACTCAATGCTGCTAACCTGCTCTCCTGAGGACGTTGGTCCCCCTTGGTTTTCATGACACCAGGCCATCCCCACGCACAGTGCAAGGTACCTGATGGGCTACATGATCTCCAGGGTTTCAACATTCCCACCTCCTCTGGCTTAAGTATCTTGGCAGAGAACAGACACTATCACGGCCCATGCCTTCTCCTCTTCTTCTTCCTTGTGCAACATTTCTAAAAACTACATCAGGGCTCCTCCAAAACTGTCCCATGTCCAGGCTATTGCTATTGGTGCTGTCCTTTCAGAGAACTTTCATGAATAGGGGTTCTCAGTACCCAAAATAACTGCCTGTATTGGGATGTAGCCATTTTTCTAGGTTTGCTCCTCTGTGTGCTATAGATCGCTGAGTGTAACAATGATTCTTGTACATTTTGCTCTCAAAATGTAATTTTCAAACATCTGGGGGGGATAAACTAGAGGTGCTCTTAATTAGAATGATAGGTCTCCCCTAAGAAGCCACTGCTGATGGGACTGATATGGTGGGTGATACACTCACTGAACTCCTGGAAGACTAGGAAGGAGCTGGGTGCCTGGAAATGCAGCAGATGGGCTCCTGGTAGGGTTCCTCTGAATCCATTGTTTCTGACTCGTGAGGACATAGGCTCATGTGAGGTTGATGGAGCTGTACCTTCACATAGACTGGACCCTGTGCTTGGCTGTGGGAGATGCAAACAAGAACCCACTGGTCCCTCAGTGTTCATGCTCCAGTGGCAGATATTGACTTGTAGGCTCAAAGGACCCTGAGCAAGAGCATACATCAGGCGTGCCCCTCTGTTTGAATATGGTAGCTTCGGTCAGACTCCCGCCTCACTGTGTCCCTGCAGATGCAGTGATAAACCTCGAGTCCTGTTTGATATGCTCCTTCAACAAACATTTACTGAACACCTGTGATCCACACAGGAAGTTGTCTATCTTGTTGGCATTCCTAGCAGCTGGTAGGCACTAAATAAATACTTGTTAAATGAGTGAATGAATGAATGAACGGACAAATGCCAGGCACTGGGCCAAGCTGAACCCTGGGGATCCAGAAGGAGTATTGTGTGAAGAAATGAGCTCAGGACCTTGCTATGGGAGCTTAAGGAAGGTAATGACCAATTCTACCAGAGGTTGGGGAGAATACCAGGAAAATGTGCCCTCAGAAAGAGACACAGAAGTTTACTCTCTCCCAGCACTGCCCCTCTCACTTTCTCTGACACACACACTTGGATCAGATCATTCCTTCTGAACATGGCATTGACCTTACCCTTCCTGGATTGTCACAGTCACCTATGATGTAGTCATTTTTGCATTCATAAACAAGAAAGCTGAGGCTGAGAGGACTTATCAGTTCTCTAATGTCACCCACCCAGTTAGTGGCAGGCATATCACTCAAAAGGTATTTCTATAAAAAAAAATCAGTTTTACTTAACTATGAAAGGTCTTCACAAGCCATAGCTTTGTGCCCTTGTACAAAACTAAAACTCAGATATTTCTCCACCTCTCATGCCCACCCCGCTTTGGCCTGGGGGGTGTCTCTACTTTGGGAGGTGGGGCAGGGTAGAGGAGGAGGAGAGCCCTGTTCCTTAATATAACATTTCTGCAAGATTTTGCCTTGCCTTGGTCTTCTCAGGGTTTTGGAAAGCAACATCAACACCTAGAGTCGTTGATGTTCTTAGGTGGCCTGGTCACATCCCTTCCCAGATACACTGAGCACTGAGGATGTGGCTGCTTCATTAGTGTCTGCAGCACCACGGAAGCAATGTAACCAATCCTGATAAAAGCTGCCATTCGGAGAGTGCTTCTGAGTGACTGCTCTGCAGCTGCTCTTTCTATCCATGACCAGCTTTGACCACTGCAGTAACCAGGTGAGCCAAACATTTCTTACCTCATTTATAAGAGAGGAAGCTGCCCTGTATCACACAGCTGGTCAGTGGCAGAGGCGAGACCCAAACTGTTAATAGGAAAGTCTGGCTCTTTCTGCTGCACCAACATAGCTTTTGATTGAATATGAGAGATATTTACGAAACAGAGGTGGTATTAGCCTAGTGCAAGTCCTTCTAAGCTGCTCTGTCTTTATTGGTTGAATCAAAATAGTCTAAGTGGGGAATTTGTGTGCCTATGCCTTGATATTGGGTTGACTAACTGCACGTGTAGAACTTAATCTGGCAATGTTTTTGTAACATCCTAGCACCTGGGGTGCCATAGGTGTGGCGGCTCCAGTCCCCGTGAACTTAAAAGCTCTGGGCTTTGAACTTGGGAAGCTGCTAAAGTACCTGGAACATTCTTCATGAGGGGATTAAAAGATATAACATCAAAGGTGTTTTCACATTCTTATTCCACACTTCTATATCCTACAGACACCTGCTATTACATTAAATTTTAATTCAAAGTCTACTGAGAGCTAATGGGTACTTAAGACAATGTGGACTTGGGGTGGGGGTGGAGGGGAAGGGATGACAGCAGCATGAAAACTAAAGTTGGGTCTGGAATAAAGAAATTTCTGATATTTTGTCTAGGAAGAAGAGGCATGAGTTTGTGTATAAAGGAAAGAGACCCAGATGCAAATAAATTAGTTAAAATTACAAGGAAGAATTAGTAGAACTAAGAGCAACTTTTCTGGTGTGCAAAGTTAAGAATAGCATAAGGGATCTTGATCTATATAATATATATTTTACATAGAAGAAATGCTCTTCCACTTTTTAAAATTGATATAATTAACACATAACATTCTATTAGGTTCAGGTGTACAATGTAATGATTCAATTTTGGTACATACTGTGAACCGATCACCACAATAAGTTAACATCCATCCCCACACACTTATAAATTCTCTTCCTTCCCCTTCTTTCATGGGGCACCTGACACCTGTATCAGGGCACAGATGAGAAAAATGGAACCCTGGCATTTTCAAGAGCTGGAGGGGAGGAGGGCTCTGGGTTGTGATGAGCAGCCATGTGACTGGGGGTGAGGTGGACTAGAATGCTGGCCTCTGCTGCACAAGCACTGCCCCCCAGACTCCACCAGGGCCTCCCAACATGCATCTAGTTTGAGCAATGCCCTGGGCACTCTTCTTCAAGACTTTGCAGCTCTTACTGGAGCTCAGAGCTTTATCTACCAAGCAGATTCTTACAGAACACTTACCGTATTTTCCCATGTATAATGCACACCCATGTTTTTGACCCATACTTTCCAGAAGAAAATCTTTCATTTTAATTTTTTATTTCAATTTCTTATTTATTTATATTTATAAATATAACTGTCATATTCCAGGGTACTATTTTGCATACAGATACTGTTGTTGCTTTCTAGAGTATACTTTTAATACATAAGTATAAATAAAAGAATTAAAAACATTTATATAGATATAGAATTAGTACTACCCATGTATTATGCATATTCCTATTTTTCCCTAAAAAAATTGGGCAAAAATGTGCCCATTATACAGGGCAAAGTACGGTCTGTTACCCAGTGGGAGATTTCAAGGTGTCCTGAAAATGAATGATGGAGGTAGGGACAAATGGTGCTGCAGAGAAGCTATAAACTACTCTCTCCTGTCAAGGGAGGCAAAATAAAACCCAATGGGCTGAGAGCCAAGTAACCGTGAAACAAGGCATTTCCAGCTTTCATGAGAAGCAGAGTCAGCTCTTACATGGCTTTTATTTTAGGCTAAATTCTATTTTATTTCCTGATTTCCCCGAATGCCAATCCCACATGTAGGTCCCCGTGCATCTCCTGCTCCCACCAGACAGTTCCATCTGAGCACAGGGGACCCTTGATCACAAGTTGGTTGACTTGGTTCAGTGACAGATAAGGAGAGGGTGTGGAGGGCAGAATAGTGACTCCCAAAGATGGTCATGTCATAGTCCCTGGTACCTGTGAGTATGTTGCCTTATGTGGCTAAAAGGACTTTATAAGTGTGATTAAGGTTACAGACTCAGAGAGGAGGAGAGTAGCCTGGATTATCCAGGGGGCCCAAGCTAATCACATGCGTCCTTGCAGGTAGAGGACCTTTTCAGATTTCAGGGAACCAGAGAGATGGCAGTTTGGGAAGGATGTGACCTGTATTGCTTGCTTTGTAGATGGAATCAAGCAATGCAGGCTTTAGAAGTTGGAAGATGCAAGGACACTTCTAGAAAGCAACGTTGGGTGGAGGACCTCAGTTCCTCTCTGGCTATTAGCTGGAGTTTTCCCTCAGTTCCTTTCCATGTGGGTTTCTCCAGAGGACAGATGAGAACATGGATTCCTTCAAGGAGAGCCCAAGAGAGGGAGAGAGAGGGAGAGGAAGAGGGAGGAGAAGAAGTGGGCTCAGGACAAAAATTACAGTCTTTTTGTATCCTAACCTTAGAAGTGACATTCTAAATCCTATTCCTTAGGTGTGAGTCACTAGGTCAAGCCCACTCTCCAGGGAGGGGTTACACGTGATGTGAATAGCCAGGAGAAAGTCCACGTGGCCTGCCACAGTCAGGCAGCCTCATCGGCCCCCTTTTCCTCCAGAAAGTAGAAGAGAGGATTTCTCTGAAGGCCACAGGTAGTGGAAGTAGACAGAACTCATCTCATTCCTCTGGGGACCACCGCCTCTACCACAGCCTACATGTTCTGTCACAGACCCTGAGGGACATTTAGAAATGGACCAATTAGTGATAATTTTGCCATGACTGACAAAAATCTAGATCGGGAAAAAATGTCATAGCATCTTAGTCTAGGAACTTTTTAGGAAGAGGTACTCAAGGCCAAGGATAGGAGATATAAGGCACTACACATTACCTTGGATTACTATAGGAAAGAACATTGACTCGGGGATAGGAGAGCTTGTATTTAAATTCACATAATAGATAAGACTTTAGGTCGGTTACTTAAAGTCTCTGAGTCTGTTTCCTCATCTATAAAGTGGTCATCTACCTGTAGTTGGTGTGGCCATTTAATATGCTCTGTGGTCACTCAGGTGTTGGTCATGCAGGAGTTTCTGAATACACTTCCCGTATCTGGAGAATTTCCCTACATCCTGATTCCTGGAGAGATTCTTTATTCCAGCTTCCTGGGCAGCCTTGGGGACACAGGCTCTGCCAGTCGGGTAACTGGTCAGAGACGCAAAAGTCAAAATGCACTCATCAGAAAAAGGGCACCGGGATAAATGAATTTTCTGGAGACTGTGGTGGCATTGGCTTTGGGCTTGGAGGCCACGTTGGTCCTACCTCAGCCCAGCATCAGCAGTGCAGGTGACCATGTGCTGTACATTAGGGGCCTGTGGCCAAGGAGACTGCAGTGAGGCATGGCAGTGTGACTTGGGGGTGGTACCCAGCTACCAAGTTTCCAATTTGACCTTCTGGCATGTCTGGAGATTGAATGAATCTCCATAAATTAAATTAATGAATTTAATGCATGATACATAACATCAAAAACTTAAATTCCACTTTTGTTGAAACTACCTAGAATGTATTGTTTTTAGCAACAGAGAGAGCATTGGCTAATCCACTACCTGTCAGGGTACTGGGGGATAACATCAGATGATATATGTAAAGCACCTTGCCTGGGGTTTTCAGAGAGTAGGCACCAAACAGATGATGGTAGCTCTTAGAGTTCAATGTGTTATTATGTCTTTCTGTCAATGTCACTTGGTATCTCATGTAAAAGTCAAATCTAACTGCATGCTTAAAGTGCAGACCGGGGATCTGGACCATGGGTGGTTTTACTTCCAGAGAGTGCTGGGCAATGTCTGGAGACATGTTTGGTTGGCACACAGGAAGCAGAGGGCTACTAGCATTTAGTGGGTAGAGGCCAGGGACGCTACTGAACCTCCTACCCAGGACAACCCTTAGAGCAAAAAACGATCTCGTCCATTCTCGAGGCAACACTGTGGAGGATGAGAAACCCTGCTGTAAATGTGGAAGCAGAATGAAACCTGGCCACCACTCTCCACTGTCAGAAGCTACCTACTGTATTTTGCCCAGACAGGTTCTAGAACAGAAAGTCTCCAGATGCAAATTTAATCACACAATTTCATGACCCTGGAAAGTACCCCCAAGGCTGTGGGAGCAGGACACAGAGTAGTACAAGTTTTCATTTCATTTCTGATGTCCTGGGGGAAGGAATTAGAAAAAAGCAAACTAAGGAATGTCTCATTTTCTGCTTGATTGAGAAGATTTTGTTTGTTTGTTTGTTTGTTTGTTTGACTTTGCTGACACTGTTTGAATTTCTGGGGTTTTGTGTGCCAGGGAATCTTGCTATTTCCCTCACAGGCTATAAATCTATATTATGCCCACATACAACAATATAGAGTTTCTCTGCAGTTATGCACTTTTATTAGTGCACAGAAAATTGAAACATAAAACATCAAGTAGTCTATTTCTTTAAATCACAGATACAAGTTGAATACATTCATATTGTTCTTCAACTTCAAAATGACTTTGGCTCATTCCAAACAGCAAATGAATCCAAGAGAAGACAATGGTAATGTAGTACCAGTAATGGGTTTGTGACTCTTTTCCTGGGCCTCAGCTCTTACTGAAAGTAGACGGGATTTGCAAAATGTTCTTTCATTCTATGAATAGTGTTTAATTTTCTTTGTTTTATTTTTAAATTATAGTTGACATACAATATTATATTAATTGCAGGTATACAAACCTTCTGATGAGACATTTATGTAAGATATGAAGTGATCACCTGGATAAATGTAGTACCCATCTGACACCACATATAATTACGTACTACAGTATTATAGACTACATTCTCTATGCTGTACTTTACATCCTCATGACTATTCTGTACCTACCAATTTGTACTTCTAAATCCCTTCACCTTTTTCACACATCCCCCCAACCCCTCTTCTACCTGGCAACCCTTAAAATGTTCTGTGTCTATGAGTTGTTTGTTTATTTTGTTTCTAGATTCCACATATAACTGAAATCATCAAGTATTTGTCTTTCTCTCCCTAACTTACTTCACTTAGTATAATACCCTGTAGGTACATCCTAGTTATTGCAGATGGCAAGATTTCCTTCTTTTTTTATGGCTGAGTCATATTCCATTATATATAGATGCACTGCATCTTCTTTATCTATGTATCTACTGATGGGCACTTAGGGTGCTTCCATATCTTGGCTCTTCTAAATAATGCTGCAATAAACACATGGATGTATAGTCTTTTTGATCTAGCGTTTTGGGTTTCTTCGTATAAATACCCAGAAGTGCAGTTGCTGGGTTCTTTTTTGTCTCTAGCTATAGCCTTTGTTTTAAAGTCTGTTTTGTCTGGTACAAGTATTGCTGCCCAGCTCTTTGTTGAGTTTTGTTTTGTTTCCATTTTTATGAAATATCTTTTCCCATCCCTTGACTTTCAGTGTGTGTCTTTTGACCTGAAGTGAGTCTCTTGTAGGCAGCATATGTAAAGACCTTGTGTTGTTAGCCATTCAGTCGCTGTATGTCTTTAGATTGGGGCATTTAATCCATTTGCATTTAAAGTAATTATTGATACGTATGTATTTGTTGCCATGTTTTTATTCATATTTTTATTTTTTTTTCTTCTTAAAGAAAGCCCTTTAACATTTCTTGTAATACTGGTTTGCTTATGATGAACTCTTTTAGCTTTTTCTTGTCTAAGAAGCTATCTATTTGTCCTTTGATTCCAAATGATAGCTTTAATGGGTAGAGTAACCTTGGTTGTAGGTTTTTGATTTTTATCACTTTGAATATTTTGTGTCAATCCCTTCTGGCCTGCAAAGTTTCGGTTGAGAAATCAGTCTTATGGGACCTCCCTTCTAAGAAATTAACTGCTTCTTTTGCTGCTTTTAAAATTCTCTGTCTTTAACTTTTGGCATTTTAATTAAGATGTGTCTTGGTGTGGCCCTCTTTGGGTTCATCTTTTTTGGGACCCTCTATGCTTTCTAGGCTTATATATTTATTTCCTTCACCAGGTTAAGGAAGATTTTCATTATTATTTTTTCAAATAGGTTTTCAATTGCTCTCTTCTCCTTCTGGCACCCTCATGGTGGAAATTTTGGTATGCTTGAAGTTGTCTCAGAGGCTCCTTACACTATCCTCATTTATTTTCTCTTTGCTGTTCTGATAGAATGTTTTCTGCTTCCATATAATCCAAATTGCTAATTTTAGTCTCTGCTTCATCTACTCTTCTGTTGATTCACTGTAATTTAGTCTTCATTTCAGTTAGTGTAGGCTCATTTCTGACTGGTTCATTTTTATGGCTTCCACATCCTTTTTTATGTGGTCGAAGTTCTCACTAAGTTCCTTGAACATCCTTATAACTGTTGTTTTGAACTCTGTATTTGGTAGTTTGCTGGCTTCCATTTTATTTAGTCCTTTTTCTGGAGATTTCTTCTGTTCTTTCATTTGGGACCTATTTCTTTGTCTCCTCATTTTGGCACCTTCCCTGGGTTTGTTTCTGTGTATTAGATAAGCTTCTACATTTCCCAGGCTTGGTAGAGTGTCCTTATGTAGGTGTCCTGAGGGCCCAGTGGCACAGCCTCCTGATTCACCCAAGTTGAGCATACCAGGTACATCCCCTGTATGATCTGTGTATACTGTCCTGTTGTAGTTGTGCCTTGATTGCTGTTGGCATCACTGGGAGGGGTTGACCCCCAGGTAAACCAATTGTAAGGATTGGCTGTAGCTACATTAGAGAAGCTGCGGTGCAGGGTCCAACTTATGAAACAGGACTCACTTCAGTGGGTCTCTGGTGTCTGCCGAGTCAGCCCTTTGAGTGTATCACTTGTGGGGGTGTTTGAGTTGTAACTCAGCCTGGTTTGAAGCTATCCACCAGGTACTCTACCCATTGCTCCGGGGCCTTGCAGGAAGTTCAAGATCAGCCACCACACATGCCCTGCCAGGGACCACCCAGCATGAGCCACAGAGTGATCTGCAGTGGCTGTTACTTTTATTGGGCTTTGAGGTACCTGAGAGAGGCCAGCTGTGAACTGAGGCTGGTGGCAGTTAATGCCAGGCCTGGGGCCACTTAGCAGAAATTATGCAGAGGCCAGATGCTTCTTGTTTGAGAGATTTTAGGAAAGTTTGAAGTGTGAGTCAAGAGAGGCCATTTGTATGGAAAAGCCACTGGAAACAGCTCATGTGGGCTAGCAAGTTGAATGGGGCGGGGTCTCAGAAAATCAGCAGGGCAGGTGAAAGTGTTAGCCAGGTAGATGGAGACTCAGATATGATGCCCACTGGCCAGCTTGATGGGGGAGGGCTCAGCAAAGGGTAAAAGGCCTCTGCCAGCAATTCTGTCCGGGACAAAACTGCCCCTTCAGCCCTTTTCTTGAAGCCAGACAATTCGGTTCATCTCCATGTGTTTCTGGAGCCTTTCAAGCTTCTTCCCTCACACTGGAGCTCAGAGTGAGTGAGTATGAGTAAGTCCATGTATAGGTTCTTTAAAAGAAATGCCTGGGACTTCAGCAGCCCTTAGTCTCAGCCACAATGTCCTCTGGGTTCTATAGCCATAGTTATAGGGGCTTTTCTTCCTCATCTGAACTCTGGGCTGGGGTTCCAAAGTGGGGCTGGGAACTGTTGCTTCAGTGCCAAGGTATCCCTCCCGATTTTTAACTGTCACACATGGGTGTGGGACCAGCCTATTCTGCATCTCCGCCCCTCCTACCAGTCTGGATGTGGCTTCTTCTATATATCCTTAGTTGTAGAACTTCTGTTTAACTAGGTTTCAGGCATTCTGAATGATATTGGTTCTGTAATTTAGTTGTAATTTTGTTATGGTTGTGGGGGATTCCAAGTACTATTTTTACCTATGCTGCCATCTTGACCAGAACTCTGTTTCTTTTTTTTTTTAAAGATTTAATTAATTTATTTTTAGAGAGAAGGGAAGGGAGGGAGAACAAGAGGGAGAGAAACAGCAATTTGTGGTTGCCTATCATGCGTCTCCCACTGGGGACCTGGCCTGCACCCCAGGTATGTGCCCTGACTGGGAATCAAATTGGTTACCCTTTGCTTCTCAGGCCCACGCTCAATCCACTGAGCTATACCAGCCAGGGCTATTTTAACTTTCTTGATGGTATAGTTTACCTGACAAAAGTTTAAGTTTTTGTTATAGTGCAATTGGTCAGTTTTTCTCTTTTCACTTGTTCTTTTCATTTTATATCAAAGAAATCAAGGGCAAGTTTCACAAAGATTTACTACTATGTTGTCTTCCAAGAGTTTTATATTTCTAGCTCTTACATTTAGGTCTATAGTCTACTTGTAGTTGAATTTTGTGTATAGTGTGGGTTGATATTCAGTTGTCTCAGAAGAATTTGTGAAGCTTTGGTTTGTTTTTGGAAGTTAGATCAATTTTGTATTCCTATTGTAAGTATAACTGTGTGTGTATGTGTATGTGTGAGTGTGTGGTTGTGTATGTTTATGTATTGTTGAATTTGGATTGCTAATATTTTGTTTAGAATTTTCTATCTTATGTGTTTAAGTGAGATGGCCTGCATTTCCCCTACATTTATGTGTATATAATGACATTTTGGCCAATGACGGACTGCAGATATGATAATGATCCCATAGGATTATAATGGAGCTGAAAAATCTTATTGCCTAGTGACATTACAGTGGTTGTAATGTCATAGTGCAATGCATCACTCATGCATTTGTAATGACACTGGTGTGAACAAACCTGTAGCACTTCCAGTCATGTAGAAGTGGAGTGCATACAATTACAGTGGTAGTCTGTAGCATCTAGGTTTGTGTAAGTACTCTGTGATGTTCACACCACAAAATTGTCTGACCATGCATTTCTCAACATAGTCCGACTGTTAAGTGATGCATGACTGTGTTATAATTTCCTTGTTAATACTTGGTATCAAGGTTATATTGGCCTCATGGAATGAGTTGAAAAGTGTTCCCTCTTGCATTAACCTCTTAAAGAATTTGTGTAAGATTATTTTTATTTATTTCTTCATTAAGAGTTTGAAAAACATTCACCAATGAAACCATCATATCCTGAAGTTTTCTTTTAAAATATATTTTTAGAAATCTTTTAAATTATAAATTCAATTTTTTAAATAGATATAGGATCATTGAGACTTTTTATGTTTTCCTATACCAAGTTGTATTTTCCTAGGAATTTTTCCATTTCTTCTAAATTTTCAAAAATTTTCACATAATATTATTTTTACTATCTTTCAATCTCTATAATTTCTGCCCAAACTATAATTCTGTGCCATGTATCACTTTCATATTCATTGTGTCTTCTCTCTCTTCTTTTATTGGTCAGTCTTGCCAAGTGTTTATCTATTGTATTAGTTTTTTAAAAGAATCATATTTTGGCTTTGTTTATTTTTTACTCTTTTTGTTTTATATTGGATTAATTTTTCTATTAACTGTATTATTTTTCTTCTCTAGTATTTTTGGATTTAACTTCCTATCCCTTCTCTAACTTCTGGAGAAGGATGCTTATATTATTGAATTTGAGCTTTGTGTCCTTTTCAATTATGCAATTAAAGTTTTAAATGTTGGCATCC
>VMDR010019479.1:0-18306 GCA_007922815.1 Macrotus californicus | reverse complement strand
TGAAACAACGTGAGAATATAACAGCAGAAATTTCTCAGTATCATTATGTTTTAAGCATTAAAAGATAAAAGGATAATGACTATTTATTTTTAACCCCACCTGTATAACCCCAACTGTATATTGTATGTTTAAAAGAATAATGTTTACACCAGTGTTTACTACAAAGATTATTTATCGATAGCTTTCTAGAGGTAAGAACTGGTCAGCTGTATTAAATGCAATAGAAAGATCAATTAGGATGGGACAAACCATGGGCTTCTTTTAAGACAGGGAACAATTTTAACAGAGTCATGAGGACAGATTCCAGATTAATGAGTGACTAGAACTGGAAAAGTGGTGACAATTAATATAGATTTCCATTTGACCCTGAAGGAAGAAGGACAGTAGCAGCTTATGATCACAGACAAGTGACTGTAGTGTCACGGAAGGCTTGATTGTGGCAGCAAGCGGGAGGCAAGTTGCCTAGGAGAGGGAGACCCAAATCCAAATACGTGAGGCAAAGAAAACAGAAACCAGCAGCAAATAAGCATCCAGAAGGGATGCCAAAGAGGGAAATTAGGCATAGCTTGGAAGCATAATGAGAGAAATGTAAAAAGACACCCTTAATCTTTGCACTGAGAAAAGCAGAAAACTAGCTTGTGAGCATTGGACAAAGTCCAAAGTGAGAAATCACAGATGAAGCACACACATGCATAAGCTCACATGTAATGAACCACAATCGTTTTACATACTAATAGTATTTTACATGTTTTACTTGATACATATAACATCCTTTTGCGGTGAGCAGGGCAGAATAACGTGTCCCCATAACTGCTGAGGATCTAAGGCTCAGAAGTGTTAAGGAATGTGTCTAAAGGACTCAGAGGCAGAAGTGGATAAAGTCCCCGGCTCAGGGAAAACTCAGGGCCCAGTGCCCAACATACCCCCAACCTGCCTTCCCCACCAGTGACATAAGAAAGCCACAATGAGACTAACGTCCTTCTCAGGTAAAGTAGGTAATGCTCTCTGCACAGTTCACCAGAGTAACTTCGGTAACACATGGCATTTCAGTTTATTATCCGGCCACATAAATGAATAAGGGCTGATAATGACATCCTCATTATTTTAGGAACATATTTGTATACATTTGTATATTAGGAACAGTATTTGTAATGATACAGCTCCTACCAGGCCCCCAAATCACAGAGACAACTGTCTGAATTAATTGTATTTGTTTGACTGATTAGATACAAAGTACAAACATAAACTGCACAGAAAACTACTTTAATATTATTTAATCCTTCTCTTGAAAGGGAAATGGGCCTCTGAAGTTGCTCTTTTTAAACTCAAAAGATAGGTCATTAAATCGAGCAGCTAAAACAGTTCTTTAAAAATTACCACCCACCCCCCCCCAAATTACTGCATTTTCTCAAGTGCCTGAAGTAAGCATATCAATTTGCATAATATCAGGATTTATTTATAAATTTGCAGTTATTTCCTAGATTAGCCCGCTCAGCTTTTAGGAGCCAAGCCCCATGCCTCTATGGGAAGCCACGGTTTCACAGCGTCCATTTGGCAGACAGCGACTTTGAAGTAAGGTCAAGTGCGGCTAAAACCATCCCCCTGAAGTTCCCAAAGTGCACAGTCAGCTTTGCAGATGCGCTCTCTCCACACCTACCATGAACCCTGTGATGATCACTACGCCCTTGTTAAATGAAGCATTGCACCTCCTCTCCTTCCCTGGCACACCTTCAGTTTCCTAAGTTCTAGGATGGGGTCCAAAGGTGGCTGACACCTTTCTAATGCTTTGAACCTTTTTCCTTTTTGTGAGCCGTGCCTCGCTTACCAATGAAGAATAATTCCTGGAGTGGGAGCAGTGGTCCAAAGCCTTATCATCACTCATGATAATATTTTCCATTCCATCCTCCTTGCTGGAAATGTTTCAAGGGTTCCTGTCACTTAGAGGATAAAATCCAGTATGGCTCCAATCCGTCTCCCAAGTTCATCTGCTGTTTTCTCCTCATACGTAGCATTACGAAAATATGCATATCATCCATCTATCTATCGATCCATCTAGCAAATATCAGATTGAATTCATAGACAGCTCCCAACATCCAGATGTCCTTGACGATGCTATCATAGACACGTATTTTAATGCCAGTTCCTAAAACATATTATGGCCCCTTTCTACTGGGCTTAGCATAATTAGGTAGAATCTCCCCAGATGGCAACGGGCAAAGAAGGAGAGTGGTTCTGTTGGTAAACATGGAAGTGAATGTGCATGTGTATGGTGTATGTTTTGAGACATGTTTAAACATTAATTAACACGAGTTACCTTTTGAATAACTTTTTAGTGCATAGGGAGGGCTCTAACTGAGGTCTAAGGATATGCCATTTAGCAAAGCAGAAGTTTAACCTGTGTCATGGAGAAGGTACCCTCCGCAGGCCAGATAGCAAGAGCCGCTGTTGCAGAGCTGGTTCCGTGACACCAAAGGATCTGAGAGAAAAATCCCAGACTCAACAATTTTAATGAGGAGCAAGGATGATATGGCATCTGGAGGAGCTACTTGACTCACAGAGAGTCACGGATGTGGATAATAGCACATGGTGCCTGGGGAGCAACATAGATGACAGCCATTATGTTGGTATAATCAAAAGAAACTTTTGCCAAAGAAAGTCAAGGAATGGAAGATGAAAACCAGGAGGGTAGTCGCTTCAGTAAAAAGGCATGGTTTTTTGCCCAGTTTCCATAGCTGAGTCACTTGTTGTATTATACAAAATACTGAAACATGAAGAAAGCACTCTGTAATACACTGAACCAGCATATTGATCATGTCATGCTAACCGGACCAGAGATCAAGAATTGAATAAAACAGGGAGGCTTTCGTAAGAGGTACAGTGGATAAGACCTAAACCCTACTACATCATTAAGAGAATCAGATGTCTAGTGGTCTGGAGCACACCTAGAATTTTCTCCAAAAGAATTTTTTAAGGATTTTATTTATTTAATTTCAGAGAGAGGGGAAGGGAAGGAGAAAGAGAGGGAGACAAACATCATTGTGTGGTTGCCTCTTGCACTGCCTGGGGACCTGACCCACAACCCAGGCATGTGCCCTGACTGGGAATCGAACCGGCGACCCTTTGGTTCGCAGCCTGCACTCAATCCACTGAGCCACACCAGCTAAGGCTCTCCAAAATATTTTTTTTTTTAAATTGCATCTTGCTTCTCCTATCAGGAATAAGGAAGCTCAGTTTTTAAAAGCCTCTTAAGGTTCTGAAAGTAATTTATTGATACCTGGGAAAACTACTTCCAAAGACATACTGGGAGACAGGAAAGGTGGATAAACATGAATCGGATCTGGAGCAGGACAAAGATCTTCATCGGGTCAAGGGTGTGACTGAAGAAACGGCTCTTTTTAGGCTCTCTTACCTCACATCATATCCCTCCACTGGCCTGGCCACTAAACATATATACACTGACCTCCTTCCCGTTCCAAGGACCAGTCACCACCTTTTTTTACTGCCTGACCTTTGTGCATCCTTTATTCTCTGCCTGGAGTGACATTATACTTGCCCTAGTTGATCTCACCATTTATGTGTCAGTTTAAATATTATTTCCATCCCACGTCACCCCATCTAAAGCAGGTCTTCTGAAAATTCTGTAGTCCCCCATCTCTTTCATTCACAGAAAGTTTTCATAGTCTCCTTGTTTCCTTATGATCATCTGTCTCTCACACTACCTCTCAAGCTCCATGATACAGCAGAACGTATCTTTGTAGTCACTGCATGTATATTCACATTGAATCCCAGCATATGGTTCTTTCTCAACAAGTATTTAGAAATTCACACGGAAGATCAGTATAGGATATAGTAACATCCGTCCCTGGTCCCAGAGGGTTTCTCTGTGCCAGCACAGCCTTCCTTAACTAATTCCCATCACACGGCTGTGAGAGTGTGGCCTAGAATAGGATGTGACTTCATCCCTTCACATAGCCACTTCCATTGCTGCACACTTTCCATGCACACAGTGACAGGGGTCTGAGGGTCTGGATCTCTACTTTTTGAGCAGTGCATCAGGACTGAAGTATTATCTTTGCATGATTATATGATTGCTCCCGACCTGGAAGCTGCCACTCAGTATGTTGTCTCTTTGCTGGTACATGTGGTCGTAACAACATCCCTGATTGGCTGCTGGCCATTGCAACATTATTGGGCATTCAAGTACACAGGACATAAGAAGGTGAGTTAATATTGTCATAGAACATAGGGTTAATAAGGAAAATGCGTATTTGTTCTCCATTTCTAAAGCATCTCTCTGAAATCTTCAGCAGAAAACCAACGTTATGCCTTGATAATAAAAACCACCTTTTCAGGACAAAGTAGCACCACACATCCTCTTAGGTTATAGAGCTAGAACCAACTGGGTATGTGTGTTGTGCACACCTTGAATACTTGAAACAAACCTCACAGCCTGCTCCAGCACACCACCGTGGGGCACAGAATGGATCAAGAAATGGTGCGGAACCTGTGCTTAAGATGAGATGCGAAGATTAAGCTGAACGACCAGAACAGGTGCTCGCTCTGATACAGAGCTAATGGAAGAGGCGGAAGAGAAAATCAACAAAAAATGTAATACACACTTGTGTGTAATTAGAGCACAAAGAGAAGTTTCTGGAATTAACAAGTTGGATAGAATTTAAGCTCTGCCATAGGAGCGTAAATGTCCTAAGCACAAAGGACAAGCTGTTGCGTTATGTTTATAAGCCCAGTTCTCAACACACCTGACACACAGAAACTGCTCAGTAAATGAACAGAACAGAAAGGATTTTTCAGAGTAGGACCAGCACATAAGCAGCCCCTAACCCAGGTAGGCACCTGAACAGGGCCTGTTCCTATTGCACCTAAAAAGACTCAGGCATATGGCTTTGAACAGCTTACTTTACAACGATCCCTTCTTTTATAAGGTACTTGGCCTTTTGTGAGTGGAGCTACAGCTGTCTCTGAAAATGGCAACATCTGATCCTAAGGTCTAGAATATAAAGCACTTGAAAATGTCATTCATTTAAGGTTACCCACTGATGTAAAGGGTTTGGAAAAAAAAGTTAATGAGCAGTTCTGGGGAAGGAAAAGAATAAAAACAGCTATTTTTATAACTATGAAGAATAGGAATGCATGTTTTATGCCTGAGATCTTCTTTTCTTTCTTTTTTTTTTTTTAAGGCATCTAAATAGGTTTATATGTGGTCAGCTGTGATTAGGTGATTAGGTGAATGCACAATAGATGCCTATTATATGGCTCTAAGAAATGGTAGAAGCAGGGAAATTAAAGGTGGCATTAGAGGTGATTGCACAGATAGAACATGACTAGGGTGACAGCCCCTTATCACACAATTTAGGTTCAAATCCGCAATTCACTCTTTTTTTAATTATATGATCTCATCTGTCATAAGGGGATTGCAATGGCGTCTGCCTCATGGGTCATTTGGTGGAGTAATAATGCATAGATAGATAAATAATAAGTAATAGACACTCCTACCAAGTTAGAACTTTGTTTTACTAATTGGTGCTTTGAGGCCCATTAATTCGGTCATTTATGAAGCAGGTCACGTGCTTCAGGTACGGTGTGTCTGAGGGAGTAGGTATCAGAGAATGATCTGTGTCCCAGTCACGATCATGGAGTTCTGAAGGGAAGCATGCCTGCAAAGACTCATGCCAGAGATAGAGATTTTAAATGGACAGAGGGGCAAATAGTGAGAGAAGTCCTGTAGCAAATGCTTCACCGTGCTGGAAGGCTCAGGAAGAACTCTCTGAGGCAGAAGGAATATGATCTGTGGCTTGTCAGATGAGTACGAGGTTGCACCATTATGATGACAGAGAAGAAACTTTGGTCAGCAGGAAACGCATGGTAGCAAAGAATTATGGCCTTGGACAGCAACCACAAATAACTGGTCACAGATGAAGAGTGGAGTTCATGAGGATGGGCCAGAAAGTCTGAAAGTCTGCAGCCCCTTCTCCGTGGGGTCTTCTGTGCAAGGCTTCAGTCCTTAGATTTACTTCTATAGGGAGACCACACAGAGGCATCATCTGGGGGGTATATCTTATTTTATTTATTTTGATTTCTTCACTTTTCTAATTGAAATGATCTCTGACTTCCAAAAATGTTGCAGAAATAGTACAAAACCTTTCTATATGGCCATTGCCCATGTTTCCCAAATGTTAACATTTTGTATGCCCGCAGCCAAACATCAAGAAAGAAAACCACCACTGACCGAGCAACAGCTGGAGAGTCTTGGCTTCTGCATAGTTTAGCTTTTTGACGACGGATACACTTCATTCTCAGGGCCTGTGTGACTCGGGAATGATACCTGCTTGGGGTACCAGCTATAGAACTTAAACGATATAGTGTCTGGGTAACAAATATAACACATTTTCTGGAAAATAAAAAGCTTGCAAACAATTGTTGAGTAAGTGTTATGCTTTAAAGAAATGGCTTTCCCTGGGATGAATTAGTCATCGTGAAGATGCCTCTTAATGTCTCAATGGTAAGTGTGGAAATGAGAAACACAGCTGACTTGCAGGCAAATGGACAGACTTGCTCAGAGTCAACATAAATGTACAGAGGGCTTCTTAAAAGACATGCGGACCTCAAACCAACTCACTAGGAATATTAGATTTGGATCTCATGGGCATAATTTTTATTTTTGTAGGAACTGTAGGCTTTCCTTTATTTGGCTAATATTCTGTGAGTAAAAATTCTGATTCAGGTTCTTTTTCTAGACACCGAGGACATGATAGAACACTTCAGACCTGGCTCTCAGGAATCCCTGTCTCCTGTTCTTCACTTTGTGTGGTCCCTTTCCACCTGCCAAGTATTTGTTTGACTTAGCAAATGGTTTCCATCGGCTAAAGTAAGACACAAGTAATGAGCCGTCTCTTCCGTGACCAGGTTAAAAAAGACTCAGTTCTCTGTTGCTAGAACTCTCTCTCTGGCTCTTCTCAGAGGCTTACTCTGATGGAACAAGCTGCCACATAGTGAGCCGAACAGTGGAGTGACCCCTCACAGCCAGAAACTGAAGGAAGCCTCTGATCAAGGGCTTGTGAGGAGCTGAGACTCTGAGGCCAGCAATCCACCAGGACACTGATCTTGCTAATGGGCACTTGGGTGGGTTTGGAAGATCCTTGCCCAGTTGAGAGCCTTCCTTCAGTGGTAACGTCGACTGCATCATTGTGAAAAACCAGCACAAAGGACCTGGCTAAGCTGTACCTTGTTTCTGATGCACAGAAACTCTGGTAAAATTAATGGTGTGTTAAGGCACTGAGTGTTGCGATAATTTGTTATATAGCGAGAGACATCCAATGTAACTGGTAAACCAGTTATAGAAAGTTCCCGTGACTACGTAGTTGCTGTATGGTTGGAGGAGAATCATACGAGTATGGAGAAAGCTTTCCAGGCAGACAGATCAGTGTAGACATTTTTGACACCATATGAGAAAAGTGGTTATCAGAGAGAAAAAAGTAATTTGAACCAAATAACAGAGCACCGTGGGGTAGAGCTGCATTCGTACGCAGATTTAGGAACTTTAAATCTACTTTATCCTAGTAGTTTGTATAAAAGGAATAAATTAATGATAGCAAACTTATAAATAGATAATTCCAAAGCTTTTAAAGAATTTTTTAACATATCAAATTTAAAGGCATGTGTCTGCAAGGAAGAGATTAAAGCAAGATATGAGGCAACACAGGATGGAGAGTAGAAGTGAAGAGAACAAAAGAAGGAAAAACTGAAGTGGAAAGCAAGGAGCGGGTGAGAACCTCATTTCAGGGTGAAGTCAGAAGTGGTGCTAGACCCTCTCAGTACTGAGAGGTTGTAGTGCACTTTTATCCCTTCACAGACAAGTTCAACATGTGTGTGTGTGTGTGTGTGTGTGTGTGTGCATGCAGTGAGAGAGAGAAAAAACAAACAGTGAGCAAGATTCTCCTTTTTCTTTAGCTATTTTTGTAGACATACTATGGTCCTTACTGTTGTATGTCAACATGAGTAGATTAAGGCACACCGAGATCGCTGGTAAAACATTTCTGGGTGGGCCTGTTGGGTGCTTCTGGAAGAGATCAGCATTTGGTTCAGTAGACTGATAAAGACATCTGCCTTCACCATGGGGGCAGGCGTCATCTGATCCTTTGGGGACCAAGTGAAACAAAAAGGTGGGAGAAGGGCAGTTTTTTTCTCTTACTGAGCTGGGAAGGTCCTGTCCTCCTGACCTCAGATGTCAGAGCTCCTGGTTCTTGGGCGTGGTTTTCAGGCCCTTGTACTCTGACTGAATCCCAGCACCATGCTTTGTGGTTCTCATGCCTGCAGATGGTGGACTGCGGGCTTCTTAGCATCTGTAACTGCAGGAGCCAATGCCTATTGGACACAGGAGCTGGCAAAAGTGGGTTCACAGTTGAGTCCACAGAACACAGAGTTTATGCTTGTATCATGTTTTTCTGTACAAACAACTGTACACCTACTTTTGCCCATATATATAGTGACCTTTTTCTAGTGAACTGTCTATTTTCCTGGGGAGTGTTTCCTATTGGTTCTGTTTCTGTGGAGAGCCCTGGTTGATGCAGGTCTTGTTTCCATGGTACTCCTGCTGCTTGGGGACCTCACAGCTCCTGTAACCCAGGACAGCAGACCAGGTGATGCAACCTGAGACCACTTGGGTAAATGTGAAATGTGGTTCTGTTTCTAGTCACAGAATCTGAATCTAAGTGGCAATTTACATACATGGCTAATCAGGAAAATCAAATGTTAGACCTGCCCAGGCGCGGCGGTGAAGGAGCCTGAAGCCGCAGAGGCTTCTCGTTCAAAGGGGCTGAAGCAGAGGTCTGCAGGGACTGCCCTGCCTCAGGGCCCAACCGTCCACTGCTGTCTCAGAACCAAGAGGACATTTAATTTCATGTTCGCACAGTGAAGTACTTCCCAGCATGTCTTTTTTTCTATTACTGAATTTACTGGGGTAACATTGGTTAAGGAAATTATAGAAGTTCAGGTGCACAAGTCTATAACACATCATCTGTATGTTGTATGGTGTGCTCAACCACCCCAAGTCAAGTCTCCTGTCACCATTTATCTCCCCGTTTACCCCCTTTTACTGCCCCCCACTCTCCTTCCCCTCTGGTAATCACCACACTGTTGTCTGTGTCTATGAGTTTTTGATTTTGCTTTAATCCCTTCACCTTGACCTCCTTGCAAAAGTGCAGAGATGTTGAAGATGAGCTTTATTTTACACTTGAGACAACAGGGTTTAGAGAGTAGTTATCTAGTATTGTCCAAGGTGCCTACACTCCGAAAGGTTGGGTAGGACCCACGTTTCCTCCCCGCCTGTGTTCTTGCTAACACACACCCATCTCTATGCCACCTGCAGAGTGGAAGCCACTTCCTAATGAAAAATGGAAACACAGCATACCTTTTTGCATGTTGGACCATTGGCACACTATTTCTGGGACAGAGAATTCCAAAGGTACTTGGAGTCTGAGCGTGACGTGTTCCCTATTTGAGCCTTGTGTTTAACAGATGAGTTATTTGTACTTTTGGAGAGAGAGTACATTTCCCTTTTCTAATCAGTACTTGTGACTTTCGCTTTAATGCCTTTGTGAAGGAATAAATCTTTTTCTCCTTCCATCTGCTCTACCAACCAATCACCAAGAACATTTGGGAATGAATGACTTGCCCTGAGAAGAAAGCTATTAATTAATTTAAAAATTAATCCAGGAACTCTGACTTTCTAAGAGGAGGGTTCATAGTGGGAACCTTACTGTTTTTCAGAAAATATTTGGAAATCTAAGTTTTCAGGTCTCCTTTACCAACTTATGGTGGCAATAAAAACAGTGTGAGTTTATAACAAATACCTTTTTCTGGAGGCTAAAGTGATCTTTTTCTAGGGAATTGTTTTCATCAGCTTCTTTCAGCTCAGAAAGTGTCCGCATTTCCAAAGTTCCCAAAACAGTGGTTGTAGAAATTCTATATTTCAAAGCTTATTTTGAAAATTATCAGCAAATCTGCAGAACCGTATACTTTAAGTTGGATTTGATTCTTGTGATAGCTTCTCTTAGGATTTGAAAATCAGTTTCAAAACACCTTCAGAACTAGTAAATTAGCACATTACGTGAGCTGATTCCTTTCAGCCACTTTTAAATAACGATAAAAAAAATCCCAATATCTTATGGTCTGTGTCTTTGAAAAATGCTTACATTTCATTATTGTACTGTTCACTCTCCTTTGCATTTATGAATATTCTAGGAAAAGCAGGGCAGAAGTAGGACATTAGAAAAGCAGATCTCTATTTACATTCAATTTGAATAAGCTTCTATTTAAACAGAGAAAGTAGGTTTCCAATTTTAAAACACTAATGAATAAGAAAAATGAAGATAATGCTATGTTTATTCTATTTTGTGCTAATGTGGAATGCTATTGAAGGCGTTTCTCTGTCATTTTAATCCCAGGAGGCTTTTCTTTATTTTGTTCTTTTGAATAGTCTCTGCCACCTGTATTCAGTTTGAGATATAATCATTCAATGTCTACAAACAAGTGATAACATTATTATGCATTTCTGTACCCTTTTCATTCTTTACAAGAGTGACAAATATCCCTTTTATTAGATCCAGTAGCCCAGGCTGGGCACCAGTGGAATCATTACCATTCAATTAATGAGCAGAGGCTTCCTGAGAGTCTAGCTTTTTCCAGCCACTCCCCCACTCCCTGTTTATATCTCCCACTGGAGTTTCCCCAACAAAAGCAGGGCTGGTTTGTATCTCTTTCCTTTCATCATTCCCTTTTTGAAAAGCAACAATGGAAACAAAGTCCCAAGATTCGACGGGTGATACTGAAATGATTCTGACAGCCGGCGACAATGCTGCCAACCTGAAATGGGTTGCTTACATTATTTATGAACATTAAATGTCACCAATTTCCTCTTATCAGATAATTTCAGGAGACAGGTACGTTTTGGCGGGGCGACGGGATGCACTGTACATGTGCAGACCCTTCCCCCCGCCCCTCCCCACACCAGCCCCTCCACAGGTCACACTGGCTCTGTGTCCAATTCTCCTCTGTGGGAAGAAGACAGGTGCACTTGACCATGTTTTAGGTTTCATGGCAAATCTCACACATGTCGCCTGATAGGGATGTCATGTGTGTGTGATCTAAGCCAAATGGGACCCTCGGCGATGTGAAATCTTTAGAAAGTCAACTGATGTTTATTTAAAAAAAACAAAAAACAAAAAACAACTGTTTCCATGCTCCCTTTCAAAGTCAATTATCAGAGAAAAATTAGCAAGGGTTGAAAGGAAATGGCAATATCCCTTTCGCTCCTGGATCTATTTAGTGCTTTGGTGGCTGGGAAGAAGGGACTAGAATGAGAGCAAGAGATACAGCTCATGTCACTGGGGTCATCCATGTGGAAAAGAGGTGAGAGCCAGCTCTTCAGGAATATTTCACTAGCCTTTACCAGGGAGTCTGAGTGTTTTCAATGCTTCAGTTGCCAAGTAGCGACTTATGGATCCATTTCATATAAGATGAGCTTTTATCCTCCGTATCATCTGAGTTGAGCAGTGAGGTAAAGGCCAAACATCCTGGAACAGGGGTCTTTGGGGGGATATTTTTTTGCTTTATCATTTGATGCTCTGTCCTTAGCATTAGGAGGAAATCCTAGAGTTCTGGTAGTTTGACCTTCTGAGTTACAGACCAGGTGACTGAGGGCCGAAGAGGTTTTCCTAAAGTTAATGTTTTCACATTTCTGGAGAGCAGAAATGGGGCTATCGACAAAGCTGGTCTCTGCCCTTGTACTCTTTCAAGTGAACTAGAACTTAGAAAAGCAACAGGAACTCCTTCACCTACTGCACTGGAAGAGGACAGCATTTCTACCATCACTGAAAATTATATATGTGTTCCGAAGACAGTCTTCAAATGCTAGACCACTATAATAGGTTCACTTGTAGAAAGGAGCAGGTGATCTAAAAGCTGACTTCTGGTAGAGAAGCTTTAGTCAACTGGAAGAGAGTTAGGGCTGCGGTAGAATTAGATTTCGTATAGATGATGCAATGCACGCATTTACTATTGCTGTTACTCTGCCCATTGGTTCACACAGGGCTTATTTCATTTCAGATTACCTGATGTATACTGGTTTTTCTTTTTTTTTTTACATTTTGGATTTTTTTGCATTAGTCAGCGTTCTCCAATAGGAGAGAAATTTGTATACATATATGGAGGCTGTGAAGTCCCACAGTCTGCCGGGCGCAAGCTGGACACCCAGGAAAGCTGCTGACATTGTTCTAGTCTGAGCTGGGAGATGAGACCCAAGGGAGCCAGTGGTATAAATACCAGTCCAAGGGCAGGAGAAGATTCATGTCTCAGCTCCTGCAGGCAGGCAAGAAAAATAATGAATCCTCTATTCCACTGTTTTCTTCTGATTGTTGTTGTTCTAGTCAGGCCCTCAACAGATTGGGAGATGCCTACCCACATTCAGGAGGGCCATCTACTTTACCGAGCCTGCCAGTTAAAATGCCCATCTCATGAAGAAACATCCCCAGAAATAATGTGTAATCTGGGCACCCCGTGGCCCAATCAAACTGACAGACAAATTTAGCCTTCATAGGTTTCCCCTCAATCCTAAAACATGCTCCTGGTCCCAGGCTGCATCCCAGGAGGGCAGTCCTCAGGCCCTTCAGCTTATGGGGCTACTGGAGAAATCACTGAAGGCCTTTCAAATTCTTCAGATACAATTACAGCTATCAAATCCTACCTGGTACAGGGGTTGTAACAACAATATTGTTGTCATGTGGTCACCATTAATAGAGCTAATACTTATTGAAGAAAGCCATCTATGTACTTCAGAAAATAAATGATCTCATCTGTAACAAAAGGAAATCAGGAACACTCACAAATACATGGAAATTAAACAAAACAGTCTTGAACAACCATTGGGTCAAAGAATAAAGCAGAAGGGAAATTAGAAAATATCTTGAGTTAATAATACCAACACTTATGGGATACAACAAAACAATACTAAGAAGGAAGTTTATAGTGACAAATGTCTATGTGAAAAAAGAAAGACCTCATTTTTTTTCTTACTTTTTTGTTCAATCCTTCCACCCCCTACCTAGGCTACCCCCACTGACATTTGTCAGCCCACTCTGTATCTGTGAGTCTGTTTCTATTTTGTTGGTTAGTTTATTTTGGTCACTAGAGTCTACATATGAGTGAAATCGTATGGTACTTGTCTTTCCTGGACTGGTTTATTTCACTTAGCATCATCCTCTCCAAGTCCATTCATGCTGGTGCAAAGGGTAAGATTGCCTTCTTTTTTATGGCCAAGCAGTACTCCATTGTGTAAATGCAGCACAGCTTTTTCATCCTCTCATCTGGGGCTGGGCGGGGAGGTGAAGGGATTAAGCAAAAAGAGAGAGAGAGAGACAGAGAGAAAGAACTAAGTCCAAAATGAGCAGAGGAAGAAAATAATAAATATTTGGTCAGCAATAAGTGAAATAAAGAACAGAAATACAAGAGAAAAAGTCAGCAAAACAAATAATTGGTTATTAGAAAATCTACACAAGATCTACATACCCTTAGGAAAGCTAACTTTTAAAAAAGAAGATTCAAATAAATAAAACCAGAAATTATAGAGGAGGCATCACAACTGACATTGCTGAAATAAAAATATCAGAATGGACTACTATGAATAATGATATGACAGTGAGTTGGACAACTAAGAAGAAATGAATGAATTCCTAATACTATACAACCTACCAAGAATGAATCAAGAAAAAATAGAAAACCTGAACAGATCAATAACAAATAAGGAGGTTTAATCATAAAAATAACCCAACCTCCCAGGAGTGGTCTACAACCTGGTGGTTTCACACATGATTCCTATCAGACACTCAAGGAAAAATTAATGTCAACACTTTTTAAGCTCTCCGAAAAACTACAAGAGGGAATCCTTCCAAACTCATTTTACGAAACCAGCATTATTCTGATGCCAAAGACAGACAAAGACACCACAAGAAAAATAGGGCCATATCCCTAACAAACATGAGCACAAAATTCCTCAACATAATATCAGCAAAACAAATTCAATAGCACATTAAAAATATCATATATCACAATCCAGTGCAATTTATCCCTGGGACTCAAGGATGGCTGAATACACATCAATCCATCAACATGGATGTGTTATTTGTACAGAATTAAGGCTAAAAAGCACACGATTGTCTCAATACATATAAAACATTTGAACAAATTCAACAGCATTTCATGATAAAAATTTTCAAAAAATTAGATCTAGAAGGAACTTACCTCAACACAATAAAGACGATATATGAAAAGCCCACAGCTAACATACTGAACAATGAAAAGTTGAAATCTTTTCTCTAAGATCAGACAAGACAAGGATGTCCACTCTTATTACTACTAGTCAACATAGTACTAAAATTATCCCATTTAATACTCTTTTTTTAAAGATTTTATTTATTTCTTTTTAGAGGGAGGGGAATGGAAAGAGAAAGAGAAATACATCCATCAGTTGCCTCTCATACACATACCCCCACTGGGGACCTGGCCCACAACCCAGGCATGTGCCCTGGCTGGGAATCGAACTGGTGACCCTTTGGTTCACAGGCTGGCACTCAATCCACTGAGCCACACCAGCCAGGGCCCATTTAATCCTCTCAAAATGCCTAGAGGTAGGTAATTATTATTTCTATTTTTATAAATAAGTAGAGAAAACACAGGTAATTTAAATTCATTTCTTTAGTTCATATATCTGGTAGATATTAGAGCTAGAATTCAATCTCAGGCAATTCTGACTCACACATACAACTTATCTTCCCACCAAATCACATAATATTTTTTCAAAAAATCATGATGCTGGACACAGAGTAAGTGCTCAATAATTATCAATTTAAGAAATCATTATGTGTGAGACCGTAATTCTTAGGAAGAAACATTCCTATTGGGGATCATTCTACCGCAGAAAAAGACTGTCATTTTTTTAAATATTAGTAAAATAGGTAGCTGCTGATACAACATATCATAATGGGTGTGTGAGATTTATTTGCTTGCAGCCAAACCCATCTCAAGGCGCAAGCTGTGATCTTATGAGTTTTCATAAACTAAATACCATCAGGCTGGCCAGTGCTTCTCCTGATTACATTCCAGGATGAGGTAGGTGGCCACAGGTATGAAGCTGAACTGATGTTTCCACACATGTCATTCTTTCCTGTGCTCTGGGTGTGAACAACAGCCTGGTGGCAATTTATCCTGCTGTGCTGTAATGAGCTTCAGGCTGTGTGACTATACCTTCTTCAGTTTCCTCCACCCCCCACACTTAACGTTGGACATTGCCACTTACGTAATTGTGTCGCATATGGGCTGTCTTCGCTTTCTGTGTATCCCACCTCTGTAGAGCTGAGCAGAAACTGAAAATAATCATAGATGGGCAATATCAGTGACACAGGACTAAGGCTCAGAACTAGACTGATGGTCAACTTTTGGACATTGCACTCTGAGGCTCCACTGTGAGCTGTGAAGAGCTGGAAGACAGATACCTGATTCAACTCATTTCTCCTCATTAATTATAGGTAATTATGGGAGATGAATGCCTTCTGCTTTAAAATTTTCACTTGCATGTAGAAATTAATAGATCATTTGCTTAAAATAGTGGACTTTAGACATTTTGGAATGGCTCATATCTTAGCTAGGCTTACTTCATGTATGCTCTAGGGATGGGGTAAGGGATGTAACTTAGGACAACCAATCAGGATACGCTGATCATGGATGGGCAAATGCCCCAAAATGGTCAGTGAAATAGGTTTCTAGGAACTTAGTTGAAGTTGGGGAGAAAGGAAACTTATCTTCCACTGGACCTGAGGATATCCAGAGGGAACAACCGAGAGCCTGACGTGAGTGGAAAGCCTCACTGGAGATGAGGGAGTACAAGGGACAGGTTCTGAATGGTTCATTTCTCTCTATTTTTTAATTAATCAGAATAAATTCCAATTTTGTGTTAGTTTTAACTGAAAAAGAATACTGAACCTTATCATTGCTATCTCCACATTGTACTTAAGAAAACTGAGGCCCAGAGACGCTTAGAAATATTTTACTTCACATATCAACTATCGTGGAACTGGAGCCACAACTGAGAATAAAGTCACCCTGATCTTTAACTGACCTTCCTGCCCATACCTGTTGTCTGTCATTTTTTTTTGACATTGGAAATGATTTTTGGAGAGCTTTAAATGAGAGAGAATAAAATTAACCATTGTCTCCTTCTATCTGATACTCACATGGAAGAGAAGAGCTGAGCAGAAACAATGGGTTTAATGAGCTTAAATGGCCCTAAGCCCTTACACGCCATCATTTCCACTAAAATATGATAGTAATCATATTTTAAGCACTTGCTATATTCCATATCTATGAAAAGCATTTCACATATTTTCTCCTTGAATCTTCAAAATAACAGATGTGGAAGATTCTATTAATATCTACTAGTACTCTACTTGGAATTGATAAAAAATAAATCTCTGAGAAGCTAAACATTTCCCCCCAAAATCACAAGCTAGCAAGTAGTACACTGTAAATTTAATTCACCTGATGTTATAATATAAAATCCATGCTTAGATCCATCTGTATATATAGTATACAAGCTTTTTATCATCTCTTAACTCATATAAAATACATAAAATACCCTTAAGCTAACTTATAAAGGAGGAAGCTCTTCATAGCATATTCTCATCTGGAATTATTTTCCCATCATTCTGTGGGCATGCTTTTTTCTTTTCCCCAGTTCATTCTCTTCTGCCTATTCTCTTAGGGATAGGGAAGAAGAGAGATTTTCCAGTAACATAGATACTTCTCCTCAGGATGCCCAATTCATACTTTACGTATATTATCTGCATAAGGCAAGAACTGCTTTCCCTTCAAAAATTAATAAGTAAATTGACTTACGACTCAGTGCAAACCACAATGGAACATATTACATGTAAAATCCATATTCCATATTCTATTGACACACAAACATACCAAAACCAAAAAAAAAATGGAGAAATGTAAACAAGGCTGATCTTCATCATTTTACTAACATGCATGTTGAAGCAAAGGAGGTCAAGTCATGATTAGGATGATGGCAACAATATCCACCTTACCTACAGTCATAAAATGCATACTCAAAGTGGTCCAGATAAAACGAGGAAGTTAACCTACCCCCGGGCTTTCTACCGATTGTGTCCCTTTTCCTTTGTACAATGACAATGACCCCAGTGATTACCTCTACTGATATGCCACTTTCCCATTTCTTACCTTCTTCAGTGTATAAAATAAGGCTGACTCCACAGCTAAGGGGTTTCATCAAGCTCATGTCCTGCAGGGGCATCTGTTACAGAAAATCACATGAATTAGAATCAGATTTGATTTCACCTCTGAGTCAATCAATTTTCATTACAGTCCAAGCATCCTCAAAATCAGAAAATCTATCGCATCTCTTTATACCCAAACCATTATTCTCTAAATTTTACAATGAGTAAAATAAAAAGAAAGTGTGAGGCAGTGAATGAGAGAGAGAGAAAAGGTTCATTTCACTATTAAGAAAACCTCCTTTCATAACCACTGCCCAGTTTTGTGTTAGATCTTCAATGTGATACAGCAGGTAAAAAGTAGTTTCATTTTTTAAATTAAAGTTGCATGGATTTTGGATGCCTGTAGGTGTTAGCAGAGGACTTACATAGTAAGAACTCAATAAATGATTTCTAAATGAATAATTTATATTTGTATACAACTTTTACAAGATTCATTTACAGTTAAAAACATTAACTGAGTAGATTTACTCCTATGGTTTGGAGAACTTGGCATGACAACGACAAATGACAGAAAGAGAATTACTCAGTTCTTTCAGAAATTACTTAACCATTCATTCATATTCATTTGTTTTATTAGGAGGCAGGGAAAAAGTGGAGATAGAAAAAAAAGTTCAAGTTTTCAAACATTAAACTAAGACAATAGATGATAATAATAATAATTTTAATAGCAACTAAACATGCATATTAGTAATAAGTTAAAGAGTTCTCCATATATAATTTATCTTGTTAGATTTTCATTATCAATCTCTGAGATACGTACAATCGGACAAGGTGCCAGGAAGAGATTTGGTGATTTACATATAATCCCGTGAAACTTGTTGACACTAGACCTAATCTTCTGCCTTCAGAGTCTATTATTTATTTCTTATAACTCTTGGATTCTGCTTATTTATTGATATGCTAAGGAAAATACTGATAATAGTCAAATGAATATGAA
>VMDR010019478.1:0-18304 GCA_007922815.1 Macrotus californicus | reverse complement strand
TCCATCATCTTCTTTTGATATTGACATGAGGGTACAGGTTTGAAAGTGGTGTCTTTAATACCTCTATCCAAGGTGCTACATTACATGAAAGTGGGAGTAAAAGATAAATGCCACCCCATGAAACATGAAAATGTCAACTAGGCTATTCTTGAGCTTTTGCAGAGAAGTTATTATTTTTAAGATTTTATTTATTTACTTTTAGAGAGAGGGGAAGGGAGGGAGAAAGAGAGGGGGAGAAACATCAATGGGTGAGAGATACACATGCCCTCAAACCAGGGACCTGGCCCACAACCCAGGCATGTGCTGTGACTGGAAGTCAAACCAGTGGCCTTCTGGGTCACAGGCTGGTGCTCAATCCGCTGAGCCACACCAGCCAGGGTGAGCTTTTGCAGAGAAATTAAAGAGCCAGGTGAAAGCCATGTGCACCCTGCATTTGGCTAATCTTTTTGCAATCTTCTTCAGATTACTCCTCCCCATATGCCATGAAACCATCCCACTCTATCTTGTACTCCCTACACACACACTCACATGGACACACACATTTCATGCCATGTACAAGATTTTGCTCTTCATTCTCATTTATCCAGCAATTCCTGCCCTGCCCCCATCCCTAAGTTTCTGCTCAAAGGCACAGACATTGCTACTTACCTACACAAAATACATTCTGCCATGCCTTCTTACTAAAAGGACTGAAGTATTATTCAAGAGAGCAATCTATCCAGATAAAATGTTTACCACCCTGACTCCTTTGCAGCTAGGATGGTCATGTAACTTGTTTCTTGTCATGAGATATGACTCAGAGAAAGTGTGCTAGAGAGTTGGGGGATGTCTTCGCCCTTGTAATATACACCCTGCCTTTCCCTTTCACAGGCCTTTCTTTTTTCTCTGTTCTCCTTTCTTTCTTCTTTTTCCTGCCTGCTTCACAAACAGGAGACCTGAGGTGGGGCAACCACCTTGGGAGCATGAGGCAACAAAACAATAAGCTGAGAATGGAGGAACAAAAAGAGAAAAGAAGCCTGAGACATTGATGACACCTTGAAGCTGTTGCACCAGGCTAGGACTGCTTGCTATGTGAGAATAATGAGCCTACATTTAGTTAAGGTCCTATAGTCAGGGTTATGTAATGAGAAGCCTAATGCAACTAATTTTCACACTCATACTCTTCCTTCTACCATAAGTCACTCTCTCCCTACTCCATAGCCAGTTTTGAAGTCTTGTGCTTTCTTTAGAGACTACCTTAAATCCTACCTCCTTTAAGAAGATATTCCATAACATCTCAAAATCGATCTCCCTCTCTCCCATAGGGTACAATTAAAATTAAACTAGTGTGCATGTATCAAGCCTGCTTCATGTCATAAATAACTATGTATGTTTAGTCATACATAGCCCAACTAGATTGAGAGCTGCTAAGGGCAAGGATCCTATTTCCCTCATTTTGAATGTCCTGTAGTACCCAGCACATTGCCCAGAGCACTTACTCAATAAAAGGTTATTGAGTTACTTTGAGTGGAGAAATGCTCTTCCCTTTCCAACTCTATATCGCTGATCACATTAAAACACTTAGAGACTTCCGGTCAAGATGGAGGCGTAGATAGATACACTTTGCCTCCTCACACAACCAAAAGAAGGACAACAACAAATTTAAAAACAAAAAATAACCAGAATTGCCAGAAAATTGAACTGTATGGACGTTCAACAACCAAGGAGTTAAAGAAGAAACATTCATCCAGACCGGTAGGAGGGACAGAGATGGGCAGCTGGGGCAGAGAGGACTCACAGCAAGGCAGTGATTGAAGGACTAGGGCAGGCGAGGTGGTGGCCGGCGAAGTGGGTGGTCCCATATTTGTGTGTGAATAAACCGCGAGGAACAACTGGGGAGCAAGACAAACCACGCAACCCAGGATTCCAGCTAGGGGAAATAAAGCCTCAAAGCTTCTGGCTGAAAAAATCTGTGGGGCTTGAGGAGGCAGGAGAAACTCCCAGCCTCACAGGAGAGTACATTGGAGAGACCCACAGGGTCCTAGAACGTACACAAAACCACCCACCTGGGAATCAGCACCAGGAGGGCCCAGTTTGCTTGTTGATAGTGGGGGAAGTGATTGAAAACTGGCAGAGAGCAGAGAAAGTGGCATTTTTCCCTCTTGGACCCCTCCCCCACATACAGTGTCACAACGCAGCAACCTGGGTTGTCCTGCCCCGGTGAACACCTAAGGCTCCACCCCTTACTACGTAACAGGTCCACTGAGACAAAAAATATATGGCTCGAATGAAAGAACAGCTCAAAGCTCCAGAAAGAATACAACTATGTGATGAAGAGATAGCCAACCTATCAGATGCAGAGTTCAAAACACTGGTAATCAGGATGCTCACGGAAATGGTTGAATATGATTACAAAATAGAAGAAAAAGTGAAAGCTATGAAAAGTGAAATAAAGGGAACTAATAGTGATGGGAAGGAAACCAGCTCTCAAATAAACAGTTTGGAGCAGGAGAAAGAAATAAACATTCAACCAGAACAGAATGGAGAAACAAGAATTCAAAAAAATGAGGAGAAGCTTAGGAACCTCCAGGAAAACTTTAAATGTTCCAACATCCAAATCATAGAGGTGCCAGAAGGAGAAAGGGAAGAGCAAGAGATTGAAAACTTATTTGAAAACATAATGAAGGAGAACCTCCCCAATCTGGCAAAGGAAATAGACTCCCAGGAAGTCCAGGAAGCTTGGAGAATCCCAAAGAACTTGGACCCAAGGAAGCACACACCAAGGCACACCACAATTACATTACCCAACATGAAAGATAAGGAAAGAATCTTAAAAGCAGCAAGATTAAAGGAGACAGTTACCTACAAAGGAGTGCCCATAAGACTAGCAGCTGATTTCTCAAAATAAATCTTGCAGGCAAGAAGGGGCTGGAAGGAATTATTCCAAGTCATGAAAGGCAAGGACCTACATCCAAGATTACTCTATCCAGCAAAGCTATCATTTAGAATGGAGGGCAAATAAAGTGCTTCTCAGATAAGGTCAAGTTCAAGGAGTTCATCATCACCAATCCATTATTATATGAAATGTTAAAGGGACTTAGCTAAGAAAAAGAAGATCAAAAATTATGAACAGTAAAATGACAACAAACTCGCAACTATCAACAACTGAGCATTAAAAAAAAATGAACAAACAACTAGAACAGGAACAGATTCACAGAAATAGAGATCATATGGAGGGTTGGTCAGGAGGGAGGGGGAGGAGGGAGAATGAGGGAAAAGGTACAGGGAATAAGAAGCATAAATGGTAGGTACAAAATAGACAGGGGGAGGTTAAGAATAGTATGGGAAATGGAGAAGCCAAAGAATTTATATGTATGACCCATGGACATGAACTAAGGTGGAGGAATGATGGCAGGGGGTGGTTACAGGGTGGAGGGGAATAAAGGGGAGAAAAAAATGGGATGACTGTAATAGCATGATCAATAAAATAGATTTTAAAAAATAAAACACTTAGCTTCTATGTAGAAAGGGTGGGAAAGTTACCAAATAGGAAAAGAGACCTTAGAAATCTTAGTCATGCTTTGACCATGTTTTCACTATTTTGAAACTGCACAGCCCATTCTGACTAGTGGCTGAGATGTATGAACTAAGGTCAGAAGAACAGACAGAAATGAAATGGTATTTAAAGCCAAAGACTGGGCCTCTATACCATCAAACTCATGCTTATTTCACCAAGCTCAACATCTAATCAGTATCTGCTGGAGATGTACCCCTATCCACAGCAGTTAATACAACATATTACGTTATAATTCCAGTTACACCTCTACTGCTTATTTATTTCTTTTGTCTAACAAAAATTCACTGAGCATCTAATGTGTCCCAGGCCTAGGGTGACCAGTCATTTTGGCTTGCCTGTGACTGGGGCAGTGGGCGGGGGGTGGCGAGGTTCCCATAGACACAAGACTTTTCAGTGCTAAAACCAAGAGAGTCCTGCACAAACCAAGAAGGTTGGTTACCCAAGAAGCTCTGTGCTTGATACTGGATATAAATCAGTAAAAAAGACAGTTATGGTCCCTGACCATGCTGAGCTCTACAATCTAGTGGGCTTTATTTGGGGCTCCTAGTAATTACAAGTAGGTTTGTATCCTTTAACTATATTTTCAAGTCATTCATGTTAGATTTTATTACACAGTAATCAAGTCCACCCAACACATCCAGGTGCTAACACCACAAATCTCTCAGCACAGCTGGCTGTCCACGTGGAGGAAAAATGAAGGACTTTGGAATAGGAGAGTAAGCAGAAGTTCAGTTCATGAATGCGGTCATTGTTCTACTGGTTGTGAATTCCAACCAACTTTAATCACAGACTGAGCCAGTTATCTGTTGTTCTTGGAACAGCAGGCACACTCTATCTGCAGGTTCTCAGCCCTCTTTGTGACACTGATTAAGACCTGTTGGGTGGAACAGTGCCTGCTTTGGAAGGAGCCAGGAGATGTCAAACTTTCCTAGGGTAATGTAGAGGTAATCTGACTGTGGCATCTGCTTATGTAGCCATCACAGCTAGCTGGGGCATGACTTTTTCTCCCTCATTGTTCCAGATGAATTCCTCCTATAGCTGAATGTTGGGTTAAAGAGAAAACTCTCTCATGCTTGGGTCAAAGGCTTATTTCTCCCTTTAGGATGTCAGCCTTTCTCCCAGGTAGACAATAAATACTTCTGAACTTCATAATCTGAATATTCTATTCCCCAACAGTAGCCACTCATGCATGAAGCCTGAATATCCAGGTTCCTCCATTCCAAGAATCAGAAGAACACTTTTTACTCTATGGCGGACTTTTTCTCTTCAATTCCCAGACTTTATTTGTGCTAGGCTTTAAGAGCAACCACCATGCTATGTATTTTTCTACATTGATTATCTTATTTAAACTACACAAGTCTAAGTAGCTGTTGTTATTCCCACTTCTAGATAAAGAAACTGACATCTTTCAATTAGGGAACCTTTCTTGGATCACATAAGTGGACAGAGCAGAATTTGAATCCAATTCTATCAGATTCTCCTGGGAGTTGCTTTGATGATCCAAAAGGGATAGATCTTGTATGCTTAGAGATATGTGTAAGAAAGACTTCAGGAATAGAAGCAATTTTGTGTCTATTGATGCTAAATGTTGCTTTAAGATGGGGTGGTGGGCCTGGGAACACTGCAAATCAAGAAGAAGGGCTGGACAAAAGCCTTGGTCTACTGCTCTGCACTAGGACCAAATATTAATTTGTAACTGTATGTGAGTTTGTGCTTTGAAGCAATAGGGGATTAATTTCAAACTGCTTTGAAAGTTCTTATGAGCATTTTTCAACAAAAAAAAACTAAAATATCTGATTTAATTTTCATGAAAATTTTTACAGCAAAAATGTTTTAGGTGGCCTTTGGAAATGTATAGAACAGAGAAGTTAGGAGTCATATCTCATTTATACCATCTAGGCAGCTTTATCTTTGAGGCACAGAATTGAGGACCTCAGAGCCTGACCACACTGCTACCCATGTGCCACACCGCGGCAGGATGGTACGGGGATCCCAGAACAAGCATTCACAAATGAGGAAAGCAAAGCCTAGAGTCATATCCCCAGTGTCTTGAGAACTGCCTGATCTATAGCAAGTGTTTGATAATTTTATTGAATAAATGAATAATTGAACAAATAAATAAAGTAAGTGATTTTTCAGAAGGTCACACAGCAGGGGAAAAATCCAATGTCCTAAATCTAAACTCTATCCTTGATCTATTTACATCATCTTCTAGATAGGCTGGCCAACTTTAAAATGGATATTTGAATGTCAGAATGAATAGGGCACTTTACCTGACTTAAGCAATATCAAAAATTTAATTAAAGATTTGGAAAAGATGGAGTTGGTGAGAACCAGATGCCAGGACCATTTGGTGTGGTTCATTTGATTTCTAATGAGCATCTGCTCCACATCACCAATCCCTTTACACTTTTATACAATGCACAGTTCACATTACAAAGTCAACTATTCTTCATCATCTGTGTGGTCATCACCCTTTTGTTGTCTCTCCCTGCTAAGTGTTTAATCTGCCTTCCCTTCCACATTTCTTGGCTGCCTGTTCCTGCATGTCTGTGTCAGTCAGGTGGAGCTCAGGGAATGTAAAGGCACAGAAGGCATTCCAAAGTCCACTATAACTGATCGGGTATTTATCTACTGCTTTGGATGATCGCCAGGCCCTGTTTGGATACACAGTGTAGGCTGGTTGAATAACCATCCACTGACTGAGGAGCATTCTCAGGTTTATACTCAATTCTCCATTGTCCATGCTAATAGAGGGGATGAGAAATGTGGATGCATAGCAGATACATTTTTAAAAATCAATATATAATGTACACCCATTTTAATTGTACATTTTATTGTTTTTACAATTTTATAAACTTATACAATCCTCACCATAATTAAGACAAACCCATTTCCAGCATCCCCGAAAGTTCTCATGTGCCCCATTTTAGCCAGTCTTCCCCTATCATGGCTCCCAATCTGCTTTCTGTCTCTCTAGGTTAGATTTGTCTATTCTAGGGCTTCGTATAAGTAAATCATAGGGTATGCACTCACAAAAGTTATTTTTATTTGACTTCGGAATAGCTTCTCTGAGTTCCTCCCCAGGGATGTCTGGTTCAGGCTGATATTAAAATGTGTGCATGTTCTCCACATCCACACTGATTTGACAGGGTGGGCAGAGCTAGGACTTGGGTGAAACCTGAAAAGTAGGTATGGAGGCTACTCCATGATGAGAATAATTTTTGGCAATGAGAAGAATGTTGTTTCTTCCCAGCATTGGCAGAATATGGCGATGAGTGTGTGCCCACTTTGTGCCTTGAACCTATTTTTTGTTGTCTCTCAATACAACTTCTCCTAAACATAACTGCCTAGGAATTTGTGTGTTTTGTCTTGAGTGGGCACTTTCTTTGGAAACTCCTGACTCTAACCAGCCTCTCTCAGCCACAGAGTCATTGCACCCTCTTGTGTAAACATGGGGATCTGTCACCCCTGTGAAATGAGGCATTCCCACATGTGCGTATCACCTACCTGCAGCCCTCCACTGCCAGCAGGATCCCTTGGCTCCCCTCATCAAGAAGCCAAGGGCAGGGAAATGTCAGGCTTGCTCCAGCTGCTGTTAGGTTCATGGGTTGGAGGCTGAGCTTGTAAATACATGAATGTAGAGGAATACCCTGACATCAACTACTTAAGAGAGGATAAGAACAGGAGAAGGGAAACCCCAGAGAAGACAGAGCAAGCTAAGCAAGAAAGATGAGGTAAAGGGCAGAGGCACAGCCCAGAAAACAAAGTAGAAGCAATAGGGGATAGATTTTTTTTCCATCTAAGGGAAATCCTGAAAATTCACTTCTCTGCTCCAAATAAATAGATTCACACCCAGGCTATGAGAATCCTTGAAAAGTGGTTTTTAACATGGAAATGCTGATTTTAAAAAAACCAAAACCCTATACACCTCTAGGTGCTGCTGGACCTACTTAATCCCTTTAAACCTACAATAACTTCAACTATGGTGCTTAAAGTCTCATAAATTTGCCCTAGCTTAAAATCAAGAAACATCAATCATGTTCAGGAGCTTAAGGGTACGGACAGAAGGTGGGCATCCCAGTGCCATTTAAAACCACAGCACAGGCTTTTCATCAAATTATTCCAAGAAAAGCCAAAATGAAAAACGCTCAGGTTTCTCAGTTGTGGTTCCATACATTCTTGTATCTTTTTTTTCAAGGGGTGGGGTGGAGCGCGAGAGAGGGCTAACGTTATTTAGCTGGAGAGCAAAATATGGCAAATATCTATCTTATTTAATTGTGTTTTTATGCAAAATAAGACCAAAATCAAACAATGAGAATTTTTAAAACTACTGCCAAAAGTCATTAGAAAGCAGCACTGTTTCTAGTAAGGTACCAACAGAAGTGAACTCTGTTTTTTTTAAATGAGTATTTCGTGCTAGAGAGTAAAAGTTATGGATATTATTCTACTGATAATAACTACCTTTCCTTTTTCATTCCTACTATATTCCAGGCACCTCCTGTGTGAAGAGGTTTAGGGATAGCATCTAATTTCATCCTCACAACAGCTCCATGAGAAATATTATTCTCTCTGTTTTACAGAGGAAACTGAAGTTCAGATTGTTTAAGTAACTTGCCCCAAAACTGGTAAATTTTGGAACAAAAATTCAAACCCAGAGTTTGCTCTGGAAAGCCTAATGTTATCCAGGGTGTCATCTACATTCTGTGGTACAATGGACCCAGCCCTCAGACTACCTGGACAAATCTCATATATCACACTCTGATAACTGATGTGTTTTCATCTTCCTCTTTTTTGATCTGGTCTAATCTTTTCGAACCCCAAAGACTTAAAAAAAAAGTTGGCTATGTTAACTGAATCTTTACTCTAAGTTCAGACCTCACGGAAAAAGTACGAGTCCCTTGATTGTGTTGTTTTCTTCAAATCCCAATTTTCCTGCACTGATGTGCTACCAAGTGATCCTGGGAAAATCTCTGAACTTCAGTCTCCTCACCTATTAAACAAGGATCTGTAAGATCGAACTTGGGGGTTGTTATGAAGATTAATATGTTGGAATACAGTCTGGAGACTGCAAAGACTAGGTGATTGCTGTGCCCTGTGATCACGGTATCTTAAACATAATTAGGAGTAACAGCACCAGTAAAGTCTGGCTTCACAGAGAAGAGAGAAGGAAGAAGACATCTCAGCCACTGGGATGGAAGACAAAACTCATTTCAAAACATTCATGATTGAAAGATATATGTTTGGGAGAATGAAAATAGATGTCTCTCAAATGCAAACCAAAACCACAATGAGATACCACCTCACACCTGTCAGAATGGCTAGCCTCAATAAATCAACAAACAGCCCTGACTGGTGTGGTTCTGTTGGATGGGCATCGACTCACAAAGCGGAAGGTCGCCAGTCAATGCATATGCCTGGGTTGTGGCCTTGTCCCCTATTGGGGCACATGCAAGAGGCAACCAATCTATGTTTCTCTCCCCGTCTTTCTCCTCCCTTCCCCTTTCTCTAAAAATAAATAAATAAAATCTTTAAAAAAATAACAAATTAAAAACAAGTATTGGTGAAAATGTGGAGAAAAAGGAACCTTAGTACACTGTTGGTGGGAATACAGATTAGTGCAACCACAATGGAAAACAGTGTAGAGGCTCTTCAAAAAATTAAAAATGGAATTGCCTTATGACACAGCATTCCCACTTCTGGGAATATATCCAAAGAAACCCAAAATACTAATTCAAAAGAAAATATGCACCCCCGTGTTTATTGCAGTAGTATTTACAATAGCCAAGATACGGAAGCAACCCAAGTGCCTCTCAAAAGACGAGTGGATAAAAAGGCTATGGTACATATGCACATTGGAGTACTACTTGGCCATAATAAAATCTTCCCATTTGCAACAGTATGGATGGACCTGGAGGATATTATACTGAGTGAAATAAGTCAGACAGAGAAAGAACAAACACCATCTGATTTCACTTATATGTGGAGTCTAAATAAAAAATAAAGTAGAAACAGACTCAGAGATACAGAGAACAGACTGATGGTTGACAGAGGGGTAGGAGGCTGGAGGACTGAGAGAAAAAGGTGAAGAGATTAAGAAGTACAAATTGGTAGTTACATAATAGTCACAGAGATGTAAATGACAGCATAGGGAATATAGTCAATAATAGGACAATAACTAAATGTGGGGACCAAGCGGGTACCTGAAAGATCAGGAGGACCACTCTGTGGAGTACATGAGTGTCTAACCACTATGCTGTACATCCGAAAATAACACAGAATAATATTGAATGTAAACTGTAACTGAAAATAAAAATAATAATTTTTTTAATTTTAAAAAAGAACTAAAAATTAATAATTACAAAATAGTCATGGGGATGTAAAATACAGCTTAGGGAATATAGAAAATGAATGTCAACTGTAACTGAAAAACAAAAAATTTTTTTTTAGATAGACAAGATCCATGTACAATCATCACTTATACTGAACTACACTTTACTGTGCTCTGAAGATGTTGAGTTTTTTACTAACTGAAGGCAAGACCCTCCATGGACAAAAGATTACAACTCACTTAATGGCAATACTGGCTTTATTGAGGTGGTATGGAATCAAATCCACAACATCTTCGAGCTATGCCTGCATAGATAGGGTTGTTGGATACCATAGAAAAGTATGAAGTTTTAAAAATGTCTCATGTCATACATTGAAGATTGCTATTTTCACTATATTTTAATGTATACTGATGCAAAAACATACAGATAGAAATAAAGAAGACCACTCATTCAGTAGTCATAGAGATGAGGACATTTCACTTACAAATCTCCCCCACCCCAACCATATCACCGATGACCAATAAGGGCCACCCTTGCTGGCTGGGTTCCCAGTAGGACGTTGGGGTGTCACCAGCTCTGTTGTGGCCAGAAGCTCCATGGTGAGAAGGCAGTCCCTGTGCAGATGGTCCATGGAGGGCCTCCTGTCCTCTTTGGAGCTGGGCTTTGAGCCCATCCTTGGGAAGCTTGACAAGGTAGCGGTGGAGCTGCTGTCGGGTGGCCTGTCCCCATCCTCCAGTGGGAAACACTGGCGTGTCCACCTTTCTTCGGTTTCTCGGTAGGTGTTTTATTTGTAGTCAGACTTGTCGGTCTGTTCTGAGATGACTTTATGTGACATGTGAAGCGCAGCTGGCAAAAGCACTGGCTGCACATATTGAGGAGAAATGCCAACTCATCGACAAGTGAGCACAGCGATAAAGGAGTGCACAGGATTGCATCACCTTCAGACAAGGCCAGTGTGAGAAAGAGTCATTAAATGTGCCCAACTTTAGCGACACTTACAGAAAGGTGACTATGGCCTACTGGATGCTAAGGCAGGAAATTACATCCCTGGTTCACCAACCAAAGGAAGAGAAATCCAAACGCTCCAGGCAAGAGGAGGGGATGGCCGAGATGGTAAAGAGGTTCAAGTCCCCCGAAGAAATCCTGAAGACCTCCACTACACAAGCTGCTTTTCCAAATCTGCTAGAAGGCCAAGAGCCAAGCCCTGCTGGTTCCCTCCCCAAGAGCGGACCTGCATCTTAAAACAGCGATATTTCTTCCTTTCTACTGAGGCCTCCCCGCCTGCCAGCTGTGCGCTCACCTCCACCTCCGCTGGACAATCCCTGAGGCCAGTGGATACAGGAGAGCCTCCCTGGGTGGAGGTCCTTCTTCTCCGCACACTGCACACAGCAGTCGGCTCCTGCATGGATGATCTCTCCAAATGCAAAGAATATGAGACTTGCTGGAACACACAAAGAAATGGGGGTTTCTCTTAGACACAGAATGTTTGGATTCTCTCTCAACAATAATGAAAAAAATGCTGTTCTTAAGAGATGTATCTTTGACTCAAATTGAATCTTCATCAAACTACAACTCTGTGTTTGGCGAAATATATATGTATATGTATTAATTTTCCAAGTAAACATTTATATTTTATTCTCTCCTTATTGTATTTTCTTTTGCAAATATATGCAGCTCTGCAATAAAGACTTTTAATTGTTAAAGAAGAAAATACATGTCTCTCCACCATCACTTCCCAAACTGTTTTCAGTGGAGTATTAATAGCTATTTCCCCAAAAGGTCTATAGTCAGAGAGCTTTGGAAAACACCATATACGTGATACCTAGCTCAGAGATCACAATGTGCCTTGTCTTATTGAAGGTCCTGAGAATTCTTACTGTAAATTAGTCTCTGCTGAATACGGCAATTCCAAACAGTTGACTACAGAAACTTGATTTTGTGGTCTCCATCTAATAAGAATCTTCCAGAACACCAAGGAACTCAGATTAGGATACACTACTCTCAATAAAGATAGCTCCTCTTATCCACTGTCAGTACAGTGTCTGATCCTCTCTCTCCACTGTGACCAATCTTCTTTCATTTTATAATTCATATCAATGAGAAAACTCCTCAAAGCCTGTAAACATGTTTTTTACAATGCTGGGCTCTTCACAGAGGACAGTACAGACAGTATACCCCACAAATCTCTGGGTTCAGCCCCTCCTGCCTTGGATGAGAAGAGAGAGGAATTAAAAGAGGAGGCTGTCTCGTTCAGCGGCTCTCTGGCTGTGTGTGTTTAGCAAATCTAATGTATACTAGAGAATTGTCTTCGTTTGGGGTCCTCTAGAAGCTGACCTTGAAACAAGGGTTTAAAAGCAATTAGTTTTTTTGGGAGTTAATCCAAGGAAATACCAGTAAGAGAATGAGGAAGTGAGTCAGGGAGGGGAAGACAGCCAATAAAAAGTGAATTATTAAGCCAACTACACACTGGACAACTATAGCTTAATTCTTCTGGGAAACAGTGTGAAACACCTCATAATTATTCCACCCAAGGGATGAGGTTGCTAAGATATTTATACATCATCCCCCATCATTCATTGGTTCAAGGATGCTGGGAGAGAGCAGGGCAGCTAATTTTCCAGAACTTCTTGAACTTCCATATACCTTGGGCCTAATGATTTTCCAGAGTTCCAGGTAAAGTCCTTAGGCCTCAAGACCAGATATTGGCAGTCAGAAGACGCCTGCAGCACACCGAGGTGGTGAAGGCTGAGGGATGTGGGTCTGCCTCATTGTCTCTCATACTAGCTCCATATCTCCAGACGGGAAACTAGGTTGAAAGGAAGTTAAGTGTACCCCCTGAGCAACTGTTCCAGGTATTTTTGAGGTGCAAGGCTGTGCTGAACATGGCCTGGAGTTCATAGTCCCAAGCCAAGTAGATAACTATCTGAGGACACAGGTGACCCCAACTCCGCCTCTTCCCCCAGTTGCAGTGGCTTTTTTCTGGCCCCACAAGAGTAGTGTCCCCATTACAAACAATGATTCTCAACAGCTGAAGGTGAGGGAGGGTACACCACATTCCCTCACAGATGGTGCATGAAAATTCAGGGATGACAGAGTCTGTATGTAAAATATCTAGTTACGACCACCTGACTCCCTCACCATGCCAAGTCCCTTGATGCCAGTCACTGTGAGGAGTGGTAATAGCAACAAAGGATGGACTAACTCCTGATCAGATGAAGTCAGTCAATGTGCCTCTGAAATAAGCAACAATTTCAGCTAAGTTATTGCCTTTTTCCTAACATGTAAGAAGAGATACAGTGAGGCATCAAAGAAAGTAGTTTTCACTTTGAGCCAAGGATGGTATGAGTGTTTCAGGAGATGGCAGAAGACCAGAGTGTGGGGGAAGGTGCGAGCAAAGTTATACCTGCAAACCCCTGAGAGTGGTCCACCCTGAGACCATCATTCAGCACTCAGTTAAGGTGGAAGTCAGAGGTTCCCTGTTTTGCTTCAAGGGATTACTACTTTCTATCCCCTTTCCCTAACACCTCACCTGCTAGCCTTCCTCTTTTCTGTGAGTTCATCCCTATTCATAAAATGTTTACAGATGTGGCTAAATGAGGAGTCATAAAGTCAATCGTTTATACCAAAGAGAACCTAGTTACTTTGTCTCCACAGTATTCTGAACTACTTTTGGTTTTTTTGTTTGTTTGTTTGTTTTGTTTTGTTTTAATTTATTTTTAGAGAGGGGAAGGTAGGGAAATAGAGAGGGAGAGAAACATCAATGTGTGGTTGTCTCTCAAGCGCCCCCTACTGGGGACCCGGCCTGTAACCCCGTCATGTGCCCTCACTGGGAATCAGACCCGTGACCCTTTGGTTTGCAGGCTGACACTCAGTCCACTGAGCCACACCAGCCAGGGCTGAACTACTTTTGTTTTGTCAAGCTGTGGAAAGTAAGTCAAAGAGGAGGAAAGAGTATTTTAGAAAGAGCCAGGAGTGATGATTCCTCCAAGTAAGTTGTGCTTCTTTACTAACATGATACAAGTCATTATAGGTGCTTATAATTTTCTCTCCAAGCTCCTAAGTATTTTAACTCAAAGTATCTTCTCTTCTGGTTAACATCTTTGTTGGTGAACATAGCTTCAGGAAAGGCAGCAATAATACTGCTTTGCCCAATTCTGACCTCTTCAGGTTGGAATTTCTCCTTTTCACAACTCCTGTGTAAACAAACACTATTTATCATCTGAAGTCTGGACTTCAGATATTGACTATCTAAGAGTCTCCATCCACCCACCCTTTACCTCTGGGAAGAGAAAGAACTCAAGCCATCTTCACTTCTCCCCAGGCTCCTCACCTCTGCACCTGAGTAAGAAATCATGTCAATGTGATGACACGATCGTAGCACACTGAGTGGGCTTCACTTAGTGAGGGATGGTGTCCCTCTCTCTGCCACTCTTCCCTCTTCCTCCTCCTGTGCATTGCTGAAGAGGACATCTAGCTCACGGTTTTCTTCTCTTGTGCTTGCTGCTGTTCACTCATCTCTTTGTGTTCTTGTTCCATGGAAAAGGTCTCCAAACTTGGGTTTATGCTTAAAGGAGAGGCACAGGTGAGCCTCTGGACTAGGTCATGTGCTCTGAGCCATCCAACAAAGAAAGAGGCACTTCGCTTCCAAACACAAGCCCAGGTGAAGAGCTGCTTCCCTTTGTCATTGCTCCCTTTACATATATTGTCCTGAGGAACCTTATGGGAAAGAGAGAGAAGACTATGTCCCTTGTTTAGGGATGGGATTGGGGCATTTCTTGGGGTTTCCTGGCCACCTTCTCCCTTCTGGCCCCATGTTTACTGTAAATATTTCAAACAAACAGAAAAATTATAAGAATAAAACAATGAGTACCTGTATATGCTCCTCCTAATTCACCAATGGTTACCATTTTGCCATATTTGCTTTATCTACATGTGTGGTGTGTATACATGTATATTTTGGGTTTTTTAAATTATTTTGAACCACTTGAAAGTAAATAATAGGTATCATAACACTTCATCCCCAGTACTTCATAATACATCTCCTAAAAATAAGGACATTGTCTTCTATAACCACAATACCATTATATTACCCATGAAAATGAATAATAATGCCACAATACCAAATATCCCCAACTGTTGCAAAAATACCATTTATAGCTTTTTTTACTGTGCTAAAACATACATAATGCAAAATGTACCCCCTTGACCCTTTTAAGTGTGCAGTTGAGTTTATTAAGTACACTCACACTGTCGTACAACCATCACCACCACCCGTTTCCAGAACTTTTTCATCTTCCCACACCGAAACACTGCTCCCACTAAGCAGTAACCTCCTCTTCCCTCCTGTCCCCACCTCCTGGAAACCACTGTTCTGCTTTTTGTCTATATGAATTCGACCATGCTAGGGACTTCATGTAAGCAGAATCATACAATATTTGTCCTTTGATGTGTGGCTTATTTCACTTAGCATAATGTCTTCAAGGTTCACCAGTTTTATAGAATAAGCCAGAATTTCCTCCCTTTTAGGGTTGAATAATATTCCGTTATGTGTATGGGCCACATTTTGTTTAGCCCTTCATCCAATTGTCTGCCGGCTACTGTGAACAAGGTTGCTAATGCAACCGATGGTTGTTGGTGCCGATTCATTACCAACAGGGATCCCCAACTTGGGGTGCAGTGAAGAAGGGAACTGTATTCAGTGCAAAACAGTTCAACTGTGAAACAGCAGGACCAGCAGGGCCAGCATGGCTGTGAGCTGGCCCTGGGGCCAGGCCCCTCTCCAGATAGACAGCTGTGCTCTGCTCCTTGCTCATCTGCTCTGCTCCACTCCGGCAGACATCTCTGGTGTTTCAGCTCCAACTAGGAAAACAGTCTTCCATGGAGAGGGAAAGTGCACTCCCAGAGTCAGAGGGAAGCTGACATTTTTAATCCTCACCAGAGGATGCTTATTGGTTTTTAGAGAGAGGAAGGGATACAGGGGAGTGAGGTGAAGAGAAATATCAATTCTAGAGAGAAACATCAATTGCTTGCCTCCTGTACATGCCTAGACCATGGATTGAACCGACAACCTAGGTTATGTGCCTGACCAACAACTGAACCTGCAACTTTTGTTGCATGGGACAATGCTCCCACCAGCTGAGCCACCCAACTGGGGCAGGAGCTGACTTATATAGACAGAAATCCCCATCTTTAGTCCCTGACTGGTCCATCCTCATGCAAATGAGAACTCCAAGTTCTCACAGTTTGATCCAAAAGGAACTGTCCTGACTGATCAGAAAGAAGATGCTCTGATTGGTTGGTGAAGAAGCTGATGGGGATAGAGCTGTGCAGCTCCAATTGGATGAGGAAAAATGTCAGTCCTATTGGGTGAAATAGGATTCAAGGAACTACTTCGTAAGGGCTGACTCAGATGGCAGAAACCGTGCAGGCAGGCAGTGCAGTGCAGAAGCAAGTAGTTCAGTGCAGGCTTCTCCTTGATGGGCAGTTTGCACGAGAGGCCCCTGTGTAGAAATGGCTGTTTTTTGTGTTTGTTTTTGATTTGAGCCCCATTAGTCACTAGGAGCCGTTTTTAGTAGGTATCTTCTTTCTCAGGATCTACACTATGAATACGTACACCTTACTATAAATATGTTACCTTCAACAGTTATACAAATATCTGTTCACATTCCCGCTTTCGATTCTTTTGGGTATACACGCAGAAGTGGGATTGCTGGATCATATGGTAATTCTATGTTTAATTTTTTGTGGGGTTGCCATACTGTTTTCCACTGAAGCTGTACCATTTTAACATTGTGATCAGTAGTAGTTCTAATTTCTCTGCATCCTCACTAACGCTTATTATTTTCTATTTTGTTGCTAATAGCTGTTCTAATGGGTGTGGTCTCATTGTGGTTTTGATTTGCATTTCCCTAATGGTTAGTGATACTGAGCATCTTTTCATGCACTTATTGACCATTTGAATATCTTCTTTGGTGATATGTCTATTCAAGTCCTTTGCCCATTTTTAATCTAGTAATTTTTGTTGTTGTTCATTGTGTCCTTTGGTGCACAGAAGTTTTCATTTAAATGTAGTCCAATTTAGCTATTATCTTCTTTTGTTGCCTGTGCTTTGAGTAGCTCCTAGAAAATTTAAAATTACATGTGGCTCGCATTATATTTCTGTTGGACAGTGCTGGCCTGAAAGCTTGATTAAATGCAATTTTGACAAGAATACCTCATGGGCAATGCTGTGTATTACACAATGGATCCCAGCAGGTTTATAATACCAGGTTGTCTCATTAGAAGCAATGCTAAGTTTGATCATCTGCTTAAAGTGGTAACTTCCAGATATCTGGATTATAAAGGATTTTTCCCTTTGCAGTTTCTAAATAGTTTGTGAGATAATACTTTGACAGCAGAATATCTTTTTAAATATCACCAAACCTTGATACCAGTCAAACCTCAGTGAAACCCACACGTACAGAGCAACACGAAGGCTATACAATCAGTGAGTCAGCTCCCATATGCATGACCCTCTTAAGGAAGGCAGTTCAGATGACTCCCTGCAGTTTAGAGCCCTCCACTTCTTCATGGTGCGACACTCAGACAACAACCATGCCTGCCTTTCCCCCCATCAGCCTTCCTAAGGGCTGTACGTAATCAGTAACCCTACTTAAAACTTACCAGTCATTTCCGTCGTAACGGTATCTAACGTTATCCAGGTCTCATTCCCCATCTTGATACCAGCACTAGCCCTCCACTCTTGCTTTTTTGAAAAGGGCATTTCTCATGCACTGAAACACTTCCCTTGTGTCTTTCACCTCGGTCCCCACTTGTTTTTCCCTTTGTTCTGCAACCCTACTGACACTTGACCCAAGGCTGGCAGTTCTTAGAACTCCCAGAGCTCTAAATCCCCACAGTGCCAAAGAAGCTCTGTATGCCCCAGAGTCCTCCCTGGTTCAAGCCATGCTGAGTCCATGAGAAGTGGGGAAGGAGACTTTTGTAGGGCACTTTCTCCCAGATGCCAAAGTGGCACCTCTGTTTGTGCTCCTCTGCCTTACGGAATCAGTTGTGAAATCATATCCCTCACTTTCTGTTTGAGTCACTAGAACTTGGCTCATCATAAATACCCAGTATAGACACCTTGTTCTCTCCTGATTCCTCTTTTCTCTCCAGGTGCCTGAGTAAAAACACCTCCCCACTTCCTTTAGCCCAATCAGCTCCTGGCACCCATACCTACTTTTCCGCAGAGAGGTATGAATCTCACTTAGGCTCCAGATGGCATAACTAGTCATACTCTACATTACAGTACCTAAGTAGGGATAAACACTCAGTAAAATTTCTAAATTTTCTTCTATATGTTTGTATGGCTATGAGTCCAAGTGGCTGATAAGGTCATCAAAGGACTCCAAGTAGGTCTTAAGGTTTAGTCCCATGA
>VMDR010019477.1:0-18304 GCA_007922815.1 Macrotus californicus | reverse complement strand
ACTGACAATATACACTAGGGAAATCTAAGAAAAATAGCCTCTTGTTGATGAGAATTTATTTCTTATTACTATAGGTAGCACATATCTAAAATTCTAAAATAAGTGATCTTCTAGTAGACATCCAATTCCTAAAAACTTTTAAAATGAATTAAATGTTACAGTAATTGTTCAACAGTAACATGAGTAGTTGAGTAGTGGCTTATTTTCCTCCCCATTTCACTAAAGATCAAACCAACATGTGATCCTGAAATAGCTCTGTTGGAAAATGACTTGCCTGAGAGGTAGGGGGAAAGATGGAGAAAAAAACTAACATTTTGCTGAATTCCTAATGCACGTAAATACTTTATATATACACGTTCTCATTTCCACCTCAAAACAACCCTAAGAGACAAAAGAAGTTGGATTACACAAAAACAGACTTGTTGGAGGAGGGGTAGTTTAAATAAGTGGCCGAAGGTCACAGCTACCACTGGTATTTCTGGGATTTGATCCCAAGACTAACTCCAAAGCTTAGGACTTTTCACTATTCGGAAAGAGGAGAATGGTATCTGGAATAAAAACTAGACTTACTTTTTCTTTATTTCTGAGAAACTCAGGGACCAATTTAAAATCTTGCTAAGTTATAAATCATTTTTACTGTTATGCTAACAAAATACATTCTACCTCCTCACTCCGAGACGAGCATTATAAGTGTTCAACTTATTAACTCCCTGTGAATATTAGAAAATATCCTACTTCTTCCGTTAGGCACTTCTACAAGAATATTTTAAAAAATATAAAAATATTCAGCACTCCATAAACTGCAATTCCAAATAGCGAACATTCAGAGACATAAAATACAACCCATAATGAGCAGAAAAATTGATCAACAGAAACAGACCCAAAAGTGACATAGACAGGACTAGTAGACAAGGACATTAAGATAGTTAAATATAACTACAGTCTACAATGCTCAAGAAGGCAGAGGAAGCATAAGCACATTTAGGGGAGACTTTAAGCTATATAAAAGCCCCAAATCAATTTCCTAGAGATGAAAAATAAACTGGATGAAATAAACAGCTAATTAGACAATGCAGAAGGAAACTAGTTAACTTGAAGATATAGAAATAGAAACCACTCAAAATAAAGCACAGAGAAAAAACTTAAAAGATAAAGAGTATCAATGTGATTATTACGGAACAACTTTAAGTAGCTTAATATACATGCACCTGAAATCCTCAAAAGCAGGAGGAATAGAAAAAATATTTGAAGAAATTATGGTTGAAATAATTCCCAAGAAGTTCAACAGATCCAAAGCTATGCCAAAGGACATGATAATTAAATTGCTTTAAACAACAATAAAGAGAAAATCTTAAACAGAGTGTCAAGTAGACTTAAATATCATATTAAATGTACATGTTCCAGACACACTAATCAAAAGGCAGAGATTATCAGACTAGCTATACAGCAACACCCAACTATATGATACTTGCAGGAAAGTCATTGTAAACATCATTACAATAGAAAGGCACATATGGGTTAAAAGGAAGCAGATGGAAAAGATATACCTTGCAAATATTAAGCGTAAGGTCTACTCCCAACCCCCGACTGCAAGCTCCATGAGGTCAGGAGCCATGTGCATTCTGTTCACCCTGGCGTCTCCAACACCCAGCCAGGTGGCAGGCAGTATTTACAGAGCGATTCCCGCATTCATAATCTGTGGAAACTTCCACCCCACATTGCTATTCCCAGGCTACAATACGTGACCTATCAACAGCTATTCTTCTTGCTGTTTTCTGTACCCAACTTCCAAAGTCTGGTCTCTTTTCCTGCCAGTTTCCAGGTACTGAACCTGGTGACCAATCTTGTTAGATCTGTGCCGACAGAAAAAGAACCCTGGTTCTAATGAGGGCCTGGTGAGCACTCCTTGAGTAAAGTACATCTGTCTGGCTGCTCCCTGAGAGTACTGAATGTTTTCTTAGGCCATCATGCTTCTTTGGCAGACCAGCTAGAAGCCTCTCGCCATGGACTGGAGACTAGAAAAACAGAGAAATAGAAAATAAATCTGTGGTTTGGGGTGTCAAAAGTATAGAAAAATGAGTAAGAATTCAGCTATTTAAACTGCTTATTCCTCCCACCTCCTCTCACCCGTAAAATTTATGCATACATGTCACCCCTCTCCACCCCATCCTCCCCCTCAGCTAATCAGTAGGATGGGAAATATGAGGAGTTAAAGGACTGACCCCTGGTATTTCTCTGTCTCTGTTCCTTTCTCACAAAGTTTGGAATATGCTTTCCCTAGTAAAAATGTGATATACGGTGCTGATATTTGTAAGTTACAAATAATACATTTTAACATTCAACAGGTTCTATGCAAGGTACTAGGAATATACAGGCCCTAGCCTTCAGAGACTTAAAGAGATCATTACAAACTGTGATCACTGTTGCTGAGGAAAATAAAGTGCTAGAGCAAGAGAGTGCACAATGGGAATGGAGGAAGAGAAACATAATTTAGACAGAGAGTTAGCTAAAGTGTGGGAATCACTCTTTAGTGTTTAATAGTGTTTCAGGATCAGACAAACAAATAGCATGTGTGTGGCAAAATGCATTTTCCAAAGATGGCTGCAATAATACCTTCTGTCCCTCTTCTACAACCTTGCCACCCCCTATCCGGAGAAAGTGTATGTCCAGTCCCCTTAAACTTGAAAGGACCTTCGTGATTGCCTGGACCAAAATAATGAGGCAAAAGTGATGCTGTGTGATGTTTAAGTCTAGGTTGTAACAGACCATTCAGCCTCAGCTTGGTTCACTTAGGCACTCTCTTAGAACCCAACCACTATGCTGTGTGGAATGCCAGGCAGCCCGTAGAGAAGCACCAAGACCCCAGCCCTGGCTGACTGCTCAGCCTAGAGCCAACACTATCTTGCCAACGATAGGGCTAACCCACTTAAAAATAGATCCTGCAGCCCCTAGTTAAGCCACCCTAGCCAATGCCATGTGGAGTGGAAATGAGCCACCACCATCAAGCCCTTCCCAAGCTGCAAACTCGTGTGCTAAATGATTACTGTTGCTTTAAACCACTAAATTTTGGTGATTTTTCTATGTAGCAAGAAATAATCAGAACAATGTACAAAGATCTTGAGGCTGGCAGGATCTTGGCAGTTCCAGAAACTGAAAAGTACAGAGTGGCTGGAACACAGAGATAAAAAATGACAACTAACAGCAGCACCCACAGCTAACGTTTTGTATTTATGTTATACAGGAATTGTCCTAAGGGATTTGCATGTAGTATTTGTTCATTACAATCCTGTTGGTAGATATTCTTAAAACACTGACTTTAAATATGGGAAGATGGAGGCACAGAACAGTTAAATGGTGTTCAGGCAGTCTAGGGCAAGAGCCCATGCTGTGAGTAATGTCGTACTTCCTCTCAAAGAACAGAATGGCATAAAATGAGGCTCAGAAATGTAGATCACGCCCAAGTTACGCAGATTTTTAAAGTCCATGGTAGGAAGTTTGGGTAGAGTTTATGACTAACTGAAGCCTTTTAAGCAGTATAGTCTGTGATCCAATTTATATTTAAAAGAACTTCTGGCTGCATGTAAAGAAAAGCAATTATGTTTGACAGCTAGGTATTCCTCAAGAATAAAGTCAGGAATAACTAAAATGTAATGGTTTCACTGAAGGAATATAATGGATGGATCAAGCTGATACCACTGAGCCCCACGATCGACTTTAACATACAAAGAGAAATGACGATGCGCTGCCATGTGCCTTCCAGGGTAATGCTGCAGACAGAAAAGGTATCCCACCACCAAAACACCCAATCAAGCCTAGATCTAGCTACCAGTTTACTGGAAACAGGAGAACAGATGAGCATATTAAATGACACCATGAGAATATAGCCTGCCAAATCTGGAATGTGAAAAATTCTACATGACAAATTTGAAAAACAACAAGAAAAGGAGGGGCGGCTTTTACAGTTTGAGACTCAAGAAACATCAATCAAATGCAATGTGTGGACCCTGTCTGGAAATTGATTTGAACAATCCAATGATAAAAAAGACAACGATGAGGTAATTGGGGAGCTGTGATCACTGATTAGGTATTAAGAAATTATTAGGGATTTCTTTTTGTATATGATGGTATTGTACACAGTTTTCTAAAAAGTCCTTATTCTTAGTGATACAGATTTAATATTTACAGGTAAATTTATATAATGTCTAGAATTTGCTTTAAAAAATCTGGAGAGGGATAGGCAGAAAAGATGAAACAATATGTGCCATATATAAATAACTGTTGAAGCTGGGTGACAGACACATAGGGGTTAATTACACAGTTCTCTCTAGGTTTTTGTGTACTTAAAACTTTTCTTAATACAAGCTTTAATTAATTAATTAATATTCCTCACCCAAGGACATGCTTGTTGATTTTAGGGAGAGGGGACGGGACGAGAGAGAAAGGGAAAGAAACATCAATGTGAGAGAGAAACATCCATCGGCCACCCTGCCCTGGACGAATCTGCAGCTCAAGCATGTGCCCTGACTAGGAACCAACCTGCAAACCTTTTGTTTACAGGATGATGCTCCAACCAACTAAGCCACACTGGCCAGGGCATAAGGTTAAATTTTAAAACATTTAGGACTCTATCTGTTTCCCAAACCAACCAAGGTGAGGCTATAAACTGAAGCAGGAATGACAGGCTAATGACTAAAAATAAAATCTCAAGTGTTTTGCTTTCTCCTTAAAGAATATGCTATACAAAAGCAGACAACCAAGTTAACTTAAAACAAGGGATTTATGGGCAGTGGTTAGGCAGTGCCTCAGCACTCTCCAGGGGCAAGGGGCCTTGACATCCACAGGTGGCAGGTGAAGATCGATGCATGAGACTCCTGTAGCACTAGACATGCAGCCAACTACCCTTACTCATCACGTAACTTTCTGATTGCAATTTGGCTCCCACCACGGCATTTTTTTTTCCTATGGAGGAAGATGTATACATTGCCATTCCAGTTTATATACCAGTATCTCTTGAGTTTTCATAGGTTAAATCAGTCCATAGAGCTCCAAATCCAAAAAGCCCAGACTTTACAATCTGATGACCAACATAAAAATACTGTCAACTTTTCACCATGGACCTTTCCCTATGCTATTATACATTCCTTAAATAGTAATATAGCTATCCACTGTTACTAAAATATGCACATTTATAATAAGTAGAAAATAAATTTCAAATGTAACAATTGCTGCCGTTCACTGAATGGCTATTAGTACATGAGTCACTAGATCCTTTGTATACATTTCAACTACATCTGAAAACTGGATGGGGCACCTATTTCCATTTCACAGATAAGGAAAGTGACAAAACTGACCTATTAAAGACCTTGCAGCCACGTCGAGAATGGAGTCAGAATCCAAGCCCGGTTCTGAAGCTAAGCCAAAGAGCTTCTTAAATTGTTGTGGACTGAATACATTCTAATCTGTGGGTGTGCATGGTTAACAAATCCAAAATACAATCTCTTTGAGTAAATGTTTAATAATTTGAGTACCTAGTGAATGTGAGGTATTCTGTTAAGAGCTGTGGGGAATATACAAAGAGGAACCATAAATACATTCTATTCTCAAAGAGATTACATCTAGAAAAAATTTTAATAGAAGATAATTACGTAAGCACAGAGAGTGATAAATGCCAAGGAGAGGTGATATAAAGTGCCATGAGGATTCAGAAAAAAAGAAGGATTTTGGAATTTCAAAAGATAAGAAACTCATAAGCTCATCAAACAACCCATTTTTCAGGCTGGCTTATGATAATGGATTAGTGCACTAAGTGGCAGATCTTTTGTTTTCTAAAGCAAAGACACAAAGCCAAGAAATAAAAGGCAGGGCTCCACCACCAGCTAGCACTGGGACTCCCGGCAAAGCCCTCGGCTGCTTCACTGAAAAATAACACAGGTGCTGATTTATAAGGATTATTTCTGAACCTGAACACAAACAAAAATAAAACATTAATTTCTAAAAAAAGAATGAATCATCTCTAAGGTTCTTTCTCCCATCTACATGAAATATCTACTTGAAAAAATTAATATACTCCAATTTTGAACTTATATTCAAATTTGACCAAATATTCAAAATTACTGAAAGAGAAAAACAGCCTCTCTGAAGTCAAACTAGTTTTCTCCTGCATAGACGCAACATTTTCAGGTGAGCTGAAACTGCACTCTGCTGCGTAAGACCCTCCAGGGGCTCCCGTGACTTACACAGGCTGACTTCTAGAGGGGACACATGAAGCCCCCTAGCATAACGTGATTGGTAGCTCCTGGCGGCAACTGGCTAGGCAAGGGATCTAGCTGCATCGCTATACTCAACCTCTGGAGCAGCTAACGTGTGTGGGGAAAAATATTCCTGAACACTTACTATGTGCCGAGGAGTGCAGATACAACTCACAATCCCAGGAGGACAGAGGTTGTACTCATGGCCGCAGTACCAGCACGGAGAAGAGTGTCGGGCACACAGTGGTTGTTCAATAAACGTCTGCTAAATGAATAGAAGGCAGTCGCTGCCTTCGTGAGACGGTCTAAACTAACGCTACCGTAAGAATTTAGAAACATATTTTTAGGTGATAAATATGACCATGTTTTGGTTTTGTTGGTTTTTCACTTCACTTTTTATATATTACACTCCCATCTGAGTAATTTCTCAATATCTGACTTTAAAGGTTCCCATAACTGGTGAACACATGTAATAAAAAAAGAGCAAATCAGATACTTACATACTTTTTGTAGACTTAAAAGGATAATCAATATGATAGCTTAACTATACAGAACGGTTTTCATATAAACAGTATAATTTATTTAAGTATATCTTTTAAAATTTATTGTGTTAGAATTAGTGTTATTCCTTTCATATACAATATTTAAACTTCAACTTCCTTACTGAGAAGTAATATTTTTATGGTTCCATCCAGGTCTGCAAAATCACAATATTTCACGATAATCAATGACATTAGAATAGTAAGCAGATAAGTTCTTTGGGCACAAATTATAGAGGGAGGGGAATTTTAATGGGTATTTGATTAGAAGAGGGCAGATAAAATCTACACACTTATTGCTGGCCTTCAGTCGGGATAAAACTTAGTTTTTTTCATGTTCTCCACTTAGAAGTTAAAAAAGAAAATTCAGCTGAGTACCAGAATTGTAACTGCAAAAAGCCATGGTGATAATGGACGTGACTGAGTAGTTAATTTGTGCCATAAAACACTGTAACCACCTCACATTTTATCCTTTAATCTTCATAATTCTATCCCCGTTCTACAGATGGGAAAACTGAGACACAGAAATGTAAATAATAAGACCAAGATCAAAGAGATGAGAGGATCAATAATTTAAATGCAGCCACCAGCTGGCTCGGGACACCTCACTTGACTGCTAATCCAGTCTGCCCATACGGTGCTGTCCCATACCAAAGCTATAGCTTCTGTGGCCTGATCCATCTCCCAAGGTTAAAAAATGCTGCAAGTCCTGTCAGTTTAGGGCTTGATGATGAAATTACATATTACAAAGTAAAGTTATTTCACTGTGAAATATCTCTTGATTCTCACTCCTATAAAAAAAGAAAAACACCACTCAATTCACTAGTTAAGACATATTCCTTTAGCACGAAAGTCCCCATAAAAATAAAATAAAATGCTCACCCTGGCTGGTGTGGCTCAGTGGATTGAGCACTGGCCTGCCAACCTAAATTTAGGCTGCCGGTTCGATTCCTACTCAAAGCACAGGCCTGGATTGCGGGCCAGGTCCCCAGCTGGGCACATGTGAGACACAACCAATCTATGTTTCTCTCACACATCGATGTTTCTCTCCCTGTCTTTCTCCCTCCTTTCTCCCCTCTCTAAAATGAAATAAATACAATCTTTTAAAAAATAACAACAATAAAATGCTTCCCAAGCTGTCATCATCATAAAATTAGAATTAGCAAAGGGGCACAGGTAGTTTTAGTGACTAGAAAGAAAACAGAAGCTCACCCTGTCTTGAAAGACTAAAAATAATTTATATTTATTAAGAGTAAGAAAGATAGGACTTAAAGTAGCAAAACTGCTTCCCAAACAGTAACATACTGAGTCCTCAGCAGGAATCAGAGCAATGTTCAAGTGCTCATACCAATCAATTAGCTTCTGTGACATTCCCAGGCACAAAAGAAGAAAAAGATTTATTAAAGAAGCCCGCTACACTCTGGTTCCCCATGAATGCATGCATGTTGTGCGTGGCATGTGTACGGGCATCAGAAGTGGAGATGAGAAGATAAATACTAAATGCCGTCCCGGCCCTCAGGAGAGCTCCAACACTTTTCACAGGGCTAGGTTTCAAGGTGTTTGCCACAGAATAGATATCAACTGTCAAAAAATGGGTTGCTTTCTAGCAAACTTAATCCTTGCTAGGTTAGTTTCCCAAGATAAAAGAATGTTCCCTATAGAAGGAAAAGTGTAACTGAGGGGAAAAAAATGGTATATTAAAATAACTCTGAATACAACACTACAAAAATTGAACATACCTCTTTCGTGTTTCATTTTAGCAGAATGGAGACCATGAAAACCCTTCTTACACACAGTTCTCTGCTCCTCGGGTACAGCAGTAACCTAGATTTAGACTGTTTCAGGAACAAGAGCAGCGCACCCGGGGCTTAACCTCAGCTGGGCTCTCTAAGCCCCCTGTTGTTCGTGGTCCCGCCCCTCCCTTCCCAGAGCTCTGACCACCTTCCTTCCCTACTCTCTCAGCAGACAGCCTTACCTTCCACCATTTTCTAGAACATATGCCCATGAAGGCAGGGTTCTTCGTTCAGATGTATCTCACACACTTCCAACAGTGTCTGACACACAGCAGGCACTTAATATTTGTTAAATAAATCAAGGGGGAATTGGAGTCCCCCAGCTTAGGAACTGCCTCCCAGTCTCCCACCCGGTAACCACAGACTTTACGTAATCACATTCTGCCTTACACCCTTCCCTCCCGTCTACTCTGGGAAGCAAACCTAAGAGGAAGTCAATGAGAAAGATTCACCCCCTACTTAAAGTTAATGACTCTGCTTGTGCTCCAGACTGCATTCCCTCTCATCTCTTTCCTCCATCATTATCCCTATTACATTTCTCTCACCTCTTTCCTAAGTAATTATCCTTCTTTACAGTAACTTTTAAATACCACTAAGCTATGGACTCCTTTTCCGGGGCTGAAAAGGCATGCTTAATTCCATTTTGAAAACAAAACCAAAAGAACCTCCCAAACTCTAGTTTGCTATTTCAAAGTCTTAAACGAGAAGCCTACACTTCTGGGCTCTGCTTCCTTCTTCATCAGCATCACCACTCCCTGGCAATCCAGCTTCCATTGCCAGCTTATCAAACTTCTCAGAGTAAGGCTGTTAAAGGACCACTACTTTCCCAAACTAAATAGGCACTTTTGCCTCATTTGATGTTTCTGCTACATTTGATCCTGGCTACTCAATTCCTGAGACTCCCTTTCTTGGCTTTTTGACACTGTTCTCTCACTGTGTTAGCCTGACAGCTCTCCCGGCTCCTCTGCCTGCCCCTTAAATGACTATTATTCCCCCCGAGAGATCTGCTCTGCTCTTTGCTGTAAACACCCTGAATGAGTTCACCCACATTCACAGTTTCAGCCAATATTCGAATATTCTCAAAACTCTAGTCTTAGCCCAGATCTCCTTTCCTGAATACCAGACCTGGATATCCAACTCTGACCTTCTCATGTGGATGGCCACAGACACTCTAACTTAGTCAGTCTGTCATCTCACCCCACTGCAAACTTGCTGCTCTTCTCCTGGCCCCTCCCTCAGCTAATGCTGACGAGCCAGCCTCTTTACTCCCCTCTAGAGCCATGCAGTTCACTGCCGACTCCTACAGATACTACTTAAATCTCTTCTGATTCAGTACCTGTTCTACTCTGTTAACCCATACCATTATTCTTGACTATGCGGCTACAATTAACCAATTACACTATTAAATTTGAGGGTCTCCGAAATCCCACCATTTCACACATATACATACCCCTCCCATGAGTCCAACACTTCCTACATATTGCAGCCTCAATTGTTAACCCAGAACACAAGCAGTGGCTTCTAAAGTGGGTTACAGGAAGAAGACAGTTTTCTACTATTTTACATCTTTTGTATGTTTTATAATACATATACATATAGTACAACACATATTCATAAATATACATACAGGAAGAAATATGCTTAAAATCTTTCACTGATATGGGTACCACACAGAAAATATGAGGAGCCCACTAATCTAGAGGAAAAGTACAATCCTCTAACATAACTTCCTAGTCAACTCTCCTTGTATACTATAAACAAGTTATGTCAAACTACCTTAACTTTCTAACTAGCACACATCACCTCCATAGCTTTACCTATGACAACCCTCTGCCCAAAATGCCCTAACAAGCCCCTCCCACATCTTCCCTCCCCCCACTGCCACGCACACCCCATCAACTCTGGTTTTAAGGCTCAAAACAAAACACTGGCTCTGGGAAGCTTTCTCTGCCATTCCCAGGTGGAGGTGGGCACTTCCTTCTCTGTGCTTCCAAACACAATATGCATCCCTATTACAGCCCTGAAATCACAGACGTGTAATTTCTCATTTACGTGGCTTTCTACTCATCTTTGTATCGTCAGTGCCTACCATGACTCATGACACAAATTAGGGTTTTAATATTTGTTACAAGTGCTCAAGAGGCACAATGTTAGCACATCAACTGTAGCAAAACCTTAGTTACCCAACAAGAGAGTAAGTGCTTTGTTTTGCTGAGGTATAGAGATGATCAGTTTTAACTTTTTAATTTTAAGATGTGCTCACATCATGCACTGAGTTTTCAGGTGTTGGTAACAGGAGAGATTTTTAGGAAGCCAACACTTTATCATCCACTAAATTCTAATCAATTAACCGTCAACAGTGTCAACACATTCTGAAAGATGCCTTATAGAAATTCAAGTGCTAAGCCTCAGTGATTTTGGTCAAACATGGAAAATTAATTGCACACATTCATCTTCCTTTTCTGAAATTTCACTAAAATGAAAGTAAAGGGGGAAAGAAGGTATAAACTGTAACACCAAAGAATAGAAATGATACTAGTACACGATTTTAATACAGTTTTGAAAGAAGGAATACTACCTGACTTGGCAAAACCCAGGAAACTGTAAAGTACCTGCAAAGAGAGAACTATAAGTGAGCAACTTGCTGGCCAGAATTTAGAGGCAAAGGGACTGCAGAAGATGGTATGAGATATGGGGCTGAAATTGGAGAGTTGATCAAAAGTTTAAATAACAGAGCAGTGAGAATCCCCTTTCCCCTTCTCACTGTTCATAACTGAAGCTACTATCTTTCCCAACAGCATGAGATAACTGGCCTAAAATAGGAGCACTGAGAAATGCAAACCAAACCATGCCCCCTCAAAACCCCTCCCCTTCATTGTTTTCAGATTATAGCAGGTAATATGTCTCCTAGGTATGTAATGAAAGAATATACTACTTACCTTGCTCCTCTCAGAATGCCAAAGGTAGGTGTGTGTGTGTGTGTGTGTGTGTGTGTGTGTGTGTGTGTGAGATTTCTCTAGAAAAATTGAACAGTGTCAGAGAAAAGACCAAAAACTCAGAGAACAGATCTCTACTTACTAACATCTAACATCTGGGACCATCCAAGGAAAAAACTCAATTCACTGCCTAAATGAAGCCCACTGGTGACAGGCCTCCATGAGTCAGAAAAATCTTCTAATCAGCTTTTTAGTATCTCACTCTTGTACATAGCTGCGGGTCACCAGATACTCCAGCAATATTTCCAACATGAAAGACCAAATTAAACAAAAAAGGAACACAAAAGAAATACAATTTAGGGAAGAGAAAACAAAGCCTCAAAACACTATAAATGTCCTCCAATAAATGAGATACTGAATAAGAGGACTTGGAAAGTAAAAGTTACATGGAAACTTAAAATCCAATAGAAGTACTAGAAAATGAACTCAAGGAAATTTTCTTAGAATGAAGAATAAAAGAAAAAAATGGTAGATAAGATGAAAGAACCTACTATCCAACTAACAGTTCATAAAGTGAAGAGAGAAAATATGTAAGATACATAGAATAAAAGCTGCCAAACTCTGGGGACTTGACAAATTGAAAGGACCTAGCAGTGACCAAAAGAACACACGGTTAAAAAAAAAGGCAAACCATAAAAGCAAAAGAACCCCAGCACCGTATCATCATGAAGTTTTCGAGCAGGAGAGAAAAAAACAAGAAAACCCTAAAACCTTCCAAGGTGGGGGAAGTCCCACATGAAGCAACAGTGACCGGAAACAAGCGGCCTTCAGCAGGATCACTGGAAACTGGAAGTCAGTAGGTCAGTATCTTCCAAGAAGTTAGAGGGAAGTGTGCCCTGTCTAAAGACAGGCACTGGAGTTAAGGAGTACCAGAGGGAGGGGAGACACTTCCACACACACTACGTCTCAAAAGAGTTATCTCCTGCCTAGCCGTTTTCAGGTCACTATGGGAAAACAAGTGTCAGGAAAACAAAGGGTTAAGTCAAAAAATAAAAGTTTCTAGAAAATGGGAAAGACACTGCCCCCCAAAAAAAAACTTAAAGGAAGATCTAGTATGAGGACTACATGGGATGCCTAAAGAGTATCCGATCCATGTTGGGGCAGGAGTGCAGAAGGCTACAGATTCTTAAAAATTAAAAAAATAAAATGAAATGGATATGTTGATATTTGAGCATTGGAAAACATCCATAGCTATTTGATGTGGTATAGAAAGCAGAATTCTAAACCGGCCCCCACATTACTACCACCTGTTGGACACCTTTCTGCATAAAATTCTCCCCTCGAGTATCGATCGGTGTAAGAGTTGAAAAAGATGGAACAACACGCCAGGTGATTAGGTCACTCATCTTTTGACCTTCAGTTAATCAAAAGGGAAGTTATCCTGAGTGGCCCTGACATCTTAGTCCTTTCAAACAAGATGCAGCACCATGAGGGGCTCCTGGTGGCCTTAAAGGCACAGCCTGTTTGAGTTTTAAAGGTGCAAGGAACTAAATTCAGCCAACAATCACATGAACTTTGAAGACACTGACAGATGAGTCCCAGCACCACCTTGACTGCAGTCTGGTGAGACCCTGAGCAAAATACCAGCGAAGGTGCCCAGACTCCGGACTCACAGAAACTGTAAGATAAATGGGTGTTGTTTTAAACCACTAAAAGTGTGGTCATTTGTCACACAACAATAGAGAACAAAATGAAGCAGAATAAATAACTTAGAAGGAAACCATACTTCTTCCAAAAGCATAAAACTTCAGGAGTCAAAGCAGTGTCAGGTAGTTTAAAAAATAATAGTTAGAAATTCCAGAAAGCAGAAGTCACTCTGAATAAGAAATGAGCATAACTGGTAAGCACTGCTAAAAGTAATCAGTTTTAAAGAGATAGAGATCAGTATCAGGTTGTCCTGGATCTTTTTACCTTATAAAAAATAGATACAAGGCTCAAATCAGGGTTTTTCCCCTTAGTTCAAAGCTCTAATTTTTGCAAATTGCAAGCAGGGGGATAAGCTTCAAGAATCACTGAAGCTTTTTAAGAGACAAAGTTTCTCACATATGTAAGCTTCATTTATCAAATGCATTGATTCTTAAAGTTAGGTCCTTGGACCAGCAGCATCAGCATCACATGGGAGTTTCTAAGAACAGCAAATTCATGAGCCCTACTCCCAGTTAATCAAAAACTTGGGGTGAAGCCCAGCAAGCTGTGTTTTTAACAAGCCCTCTAGGTGATTCTGGCTCAGGTTCAAAATTGAGAACCACTAACCTAATGTTAATTTCTGCCACTGTCCTGGTATGCTCTGGTTGTCTTCTTTTTAGTCAAGAGTTTAAGCTTTTCCAAACTTACTATATCTGACCTAGATTAGAGTGTCACAGTCACTAGCACATAGTAGGAGCTCAAAAAATGTTTGCTAAATAAATAAAAGATTAAGCTTCAGATGTGTTTCTTTCACCAGGAAGTTTTTGCAACACATTGGATATAAATGCCTTTAGGCAGGACATGTTCTCTTCACCTCTCCAGTCTGCACCAATCCCTACTGCCTTCCACCTTATATGTTCACAAATTTTTCTGCCCAGCCAATGACAGCATCAGAATTTGGGACCTCTGGGGAATATAATTCAGAAAAAAAAAATTATTTTAAATCTGTATATAATATGGTCCAAGCTCTTCTCAGGAATTCTGTGGAATCAAGTAACTTACAGCTATCTCATGATACAGACATTGTACAGTACGCTACAGCGGGCTCTTCTCCTTGCAGGTCTCTCCATCCAGCATGAAGCCCTAGGAAAAGTCTTACAAGGTAAAATCACAAGCTCTCTTTTTCTAATCTGAAGTCTTCAGAGAAGTAGAGCCTACCTACTTAAGCATTCCATTGGTTCATGTACCCATCAACAACAAGGGCAGTTACAGAATTTTGACTAATGGGATTTACAATTTAATATCAACTTTGGACACTCTATACCAAACACATGTACATCAAATCATTTACTGAGAAAGACTTCAATGCACTCAAATATATTCACCAAGCACAGATTTAATTACACTAAAACCAGAATGCAGTTTCTTTCAGAACTATCTAAAAGGTGAATAAGATATATTTAACTAACTCACCACTAATATCCTCAGATCGCACTAAGTTGGAATTGTTTTTAAACTGTGAGGAGTCAGAAGTGAATCTCTACATATGGAGCACCCATTCAGGATCCCCTACACTGATGGTGAGAGCCCCTGGAGCCAGAGGACCTGACCTAGCACGTGCTCTGCCATTTCACAGCTGCATAACCTCCCGTAGCTCAGTTCCCGTATCCTTACCATAAAAAGTGGAGATTCGTGTTAACACTCTGATAACTGACAGCAGAACTACCTCTTACACTTAAATAAGAAACCACTTTTGCTATCATTAGAGTAACTACTTCTTTAGCCAATTTTTAAAAGGAAAATGAAATAAAATTTGAGATAAGCATGCTAAAACTGATATAAACATGTGTCTATAAACAAAAACAGGGATTAATACAGTAACTTTGCACTGTAGATAACAGCATTTTAAAGTATTCCTTACCCTTAAAATCCAAGAGAAGTTCTAATACTTAATACAGTCATCATAGAAAAACAGAAAAATGCAGACTCAAAAAAAAATTTTCACACTCTTACCTTCCAGAAATAAATAGGGTAGCACATTAAAGAATGTCCTTCAAATATTTTTATGCATAGACAGAATTATTTTATATAGTTGAGGTCATAGAGAACATGCAATTTTACATCCTGGTTTCTAAATGACCACTGTACCATCTTTGAAAACATTCTTCAGGCTAGTTTTCTACCATGCGAATAGCCTATAATTTAACTACCCATAGATCATATACTAATTACTCAAAATATATTAATATACCACAAAATAAAACTAAATAGCAATGATGTAAATTAACATGTTAGTATTTCCATCATACTAGCCATAGATATGGCAATAAATATCAACTTGGCATTAATAAAATACTAAATGAAACAATGAAAAGACAACTATAATTCTATATATTATCAGTGGAATAAGGAAAAAGGTAGCCTGCATAATCTAGAACACATTTTTTGTTTTTTAATCGGCAGAACCTTAAGACAGAAGAGTTTAAGGGCGACTTGGGAGTCTTCTCATTCAGCTGAATACATACAGATCGCTGGCAATACTGAGCAAACAAGAGTAGGTGGAATCCTCATTCTGGAAACATTTTGGGAGCCAGCAGGGTGATTAAGCAAAGCACGTGAATTTTAATGTTAAAAGTCATGTGACAGAGATTCCTAACAACAGAGTAGGACAGAAAACAACAGTTTTACAAAAGAATAAGCCAAAAGGAAGAATAGAAAGGTAAAGGGATAGGCTAAGCACACTCAAATATTATAGCAGGTTCAAAAGAATTGTGCTATGGAAGTTTAGTAAATGTATAGACCGACAGAAATTTTCTAATGAGTACTTTGAGCTCTTTGATGGTCAAATCTTCTTAAGATAATTCCCTAGAGACTGTTATTAAGAGCCTAATGGGGGAAACTGAAAGTAACTAGGGCTGAAAATTCTAACTCACAAAAAAAAAGCCTTACTCAGAATAACCCTCAAAACTTCTTATTTGTAAATACTAAATGAAATAGAAGGAAGACAGTAACTACTTAAGTAAGAGTGAGGTGTACATAAATGCAAAGGTGGAAGGATCCAACAATTTACCTGGAAAAATTATCAGAAGCATAACTGGTACAACCAACTGTACATCCAAATGCTAGGAATCAGGATTTTCTGCATACTAAAAATGGGATCTAAGTTCCCAGGGCCTTTCAACCTACACTGCATGTGTGCTGTGCTACATGATGAAATGGTGTTTAGGAAACGCAATGAATGACACTCCTGGAAATCTGTATCAGAAAATACATAGCTGTCGCTCTCAGTTCATTGCTATTAAGGCTCTCCTACTAAAGACAGGGACAAATTAGGAGCGTGCCCTTCTATGGTGTGAGCTGGGGGTAGGGGTGGGGAGGAGTGGATTCAAGGACATCTTTCTATAGCTGTCTGGACTCTGAGGCATGTGCACACAGGGATCTAGATGTGCCAAAAGACAGGATGTAATAAACATGACTTAAAATGACCTTGTAAAGCAATGGAAGCTGCTTTGGTATCTCTGGTTCCTCAGGACAGTGTTTTGTTTGCTTGAGTTTAATTTCTATCTGACTCTTGTTTGATAATTTTACAAAAAAGCCCTCAATTCTTACAACTGGTCTGCCTTGAGGAACTGGTTGTCAAGCCATTTCAAAAATAATATAGAAAAGTTTCATGTTTTATAAAAGAACGCTAAAAGAAAATGTCCATAAAGGAGAACTATTTTTTAAAGCTAGTATTAGGTATTAAGGGGTTTGGGTGATTTTTTTTAAAAGCTAGGGAAAGTGCAAAGTAAACTGTACTATGAAGAGAAAATATTGATTAGATGATTGAAGTTTTTTTTTTTATTTCACAAGTAACTGTGCTTTCTGATACAAGGAAGAAAACACTGACTTTCTGCATTCTCCAGTATCCTACCTTAAAAGAGAAAAGATAGTTAAGTGCAAATGAAATTCAGTTCTTAAGTCATATGTTAATTCTATATATTTAAAATTCTTTTAGCTACACCAGAGCCATACTGGGCTCACAATCCATTATTGTTGGGGTCCAGCACCTCATGAGAAAGAAGAGGTTTGTTTGTTTTTTTCCTTTGCAGGGTCACTAAAGAGATGTGAAAGTAATTCTAAGTTATACTTGTCCCTGTAAAATTAATTATAAATTATACTTACCAGACAAGTGAGCAGATTTTTAAAAACTTTTTAAAAGAAGATGAGAAATAATATACAGTGGAGGGAAAATGCAAAGCATAAAAAAGACATACATATCAATAATTTTAACCTCTTCTCTCAACAACGTTGCTTAAAACGAGCAGGACTGACTCTTCTGAATTCCATCTTTTTTCCCCCAGATGTTTTTAGTAGGGAGCGTAGAAATGACCAACTTCACAGATTTATGATGAATGGGAAAGAATCGAGCTACAGTCAGGGCATAAGTTCACTGATGAATCTGTCTCTATAGAGAATGATAATGGATATTCTAATTTTATAGTAAACAGAGAGGTGTGCTATAAAAGTTAAGATTTTTTTGCCTAACATTAAGATTCTAACCATACTATTTTATTTACATGTTGAAGACCACCAAATGATTAACTTTTTTAAAAATTTTACCTACTCATATAACGCCCGTTCAGTAAGATGTGAAAATTTTTTCTCAGTTCTTACAGATAGGCTAAAATCCATATACTTTTATCAATAAAGATACTTAATGGGCCTAAAATCTTAAACTAAATTTTTCAAAACTTAACAGAGAAGTTGTTTTGATCTTAGGAAAATCTTGCTTATTCCAGGAACATACTCAACTTCACGAAGTACAGGGTCACTTGGCTGGATAACCCACAGGTCACAAGGCATACAAATGTGCAACACAGATGCGAAACTGCACGTTTCATTCAACTACACGCATTCTACTTGAGAAATAAGGCTACTTAAAATGTCTTATGTTCAGTCATTTAAAAAGTGGATCAGGAAACACTAAACATTTGGAACTCATTTTCCCTACTCTTGTCTAGTGAACTGGATTAATCCTAAATAACAAAATTAAATATTTAACTAAACATCAGAGTTCTGAAAAAAATAAAAATCACATGGCAGTAGGGAGGTTAAGCCTT
>VMDR010019476.1:0-18307 GCA_007922815.1 Macrotus californicus | reverse complement strand
CCTTCCATTCTAAATGAAAGCTTTGCTGGATAGAGTATTCTTGGATGTAGGTCCTTGCCTTTCATGACTTGGAATACTTCTTGCCAGCCCCTTCTTGCCTGCAAGGTTTCTTTTGAGAAATCAGCTGACAGTCTTATGGATATTCCTTTGTAGGTTACTGTCTCCTTTTCTCTTGCTGCTTTTAAGATTCTCTCTTTATCTTTCATCTTGGGTAATGTAATTATGATGTGCCTTGGTGTGTTCCTCCTTGGTTCCAACTTCTTTGGGACTCTCTGAGCTTCCTGGACTCCCTGGAAGTCTATTTCCTTTGCCAAATTAGGGAAGTTCTCCTTCATTATTTGTTCAAATAAGTTTTCAATTTCTTGCTCTTCCTCTTCTCCTTCTGGCACCCCTATGATTCGGATGTTGGAACATTTAAAGACGTCCTGGAGGTTCCTAAGCCTCTTGTTATTTTTTTAAATTCTTCTTTCTTCATTGTGTTCTGGTTGAATGTTTCTTTTCTCCTTCTGGTCCACACCATTGATTTGAGTCCCAGTTTCCTTCCCATCACTGTTGGTTCCCTGTATGTTTTTCTTTATTTCACTTAGCATAGTCTTCATTTGTTTATCTAATTTGTGACCACGTTCAACTGTTTCTCTGAGCATCTTGATTACCAGTGTTTTGAACTGTGCATCTGATAGGTTGACTATCTCTTCATCTCTTAGTTGTATTTTTTCTGGAGGTTTGATCTGTTCTTTCATTTGGGCCATTTTTTTTTTTTTTTTGTCTCAGCATGCCTGTTATGTAGTAAGGGGAGGAGCCTTAGGTGTTCACCAGGGCGGGGCAAACGTCACTGCGTTGTGACGCTGTACGTGGGGGAGGGGTCTGAGAGGAAACAATGCTCCGCTCTCTGCGGGTTTTTGGTCACTTCCCCCACTACCCACAAGCAAATTGGGCCCTTCTGGTGCTGATTCCCGGGTGAGTGGGCTTGTGTATGTTCTAGACCCTGTGGGTCTCTCCCACCAGCTCTCCTGTGAGGCTGGGAGTTTCTCCTGCTGCCGCCACCTCAATTCCCACCGGTGTTTTCAGTCAGAGGTTTGAGGCTTTATTTCCCCACTGGGACCCTGGGTTTCGGGGTCTGTCTCGCTCCCCAGTTGTTCCTCCCAGTTTATCCACACGTGGGTGGGACCACCCAATCCGCCAGCCGCCACTTCGCCCGGTCCGCCAGCCACGCCTTGCCGCGAGTCCTCTCCGCTCAGCTGCCCGTCTCTGCCTCTCCTACCGGTCTGGGTGAGTGTTTCTTTAACTCCTTGGTCGTCGGACTTCCATACAGTTCGATTTTCTGTCAGTTCTGGTTGTTTTTTGTTTTAATATTTGTTGTTGTCCTTGTTTTGGTTGTGCGAGGAGGCACAGTGTGTCTGCCTACCTATGCCTCCATCTTGGCCAGAAGCGCTGGCACTGTTGTAAGAGCATTTTCAATACTGTTCTCATTTAACAACCTCTCAGAGGGTCGTCCTCGCCCTCCTAGATTGCTTCTGATGGCGACTGGAACGCCTATGGCCGCAACACTGTGGTCCACTTGGATTCAAAAGCACATTCACACATGATTTCCCGTGATCTTCACTGAACCTCCTGATGGAGGAATGCGCAGACACTGAGTCTCAGGGAGTTCTGGGAACTGCTCGGCGCCACAGGCACAGGTGACAAAGCCAGGCTAGAATTCGGGTCTCTCGGCTCCCAGGGCTCTTTACACAGCTGCCTCACCCCCACGAAAAATGACTCTTAAAAACATCAGTGTTCCAGGTGTCAACTTCGTAACACTGCTCCCCTGTAATATTTTTAAAAGTTAGAGGAGAAAAGGGTTTGGCACTTCCAAGAATCTGAACCTGGTTCTTCCTTCAAATCTAGATACACAAATGTCCTCCGTAAAGCAAGAAGAAAAGTTTATTGTGCACACATACGGACACATACAGATACAAGGCACCGCCATGCCATCATAACACTGCTACGGGTTTTCTTGAACAACCGAACTGCGACACGCGCCCCCCACGCAGTGCTGGCCTGGCCGGTTTGACCAGGCAGACTCCACCCAGGCAAGGGCCGCCACCACCACATGACCTTTTAAAGACTTCCATGGAATGTCATCGTCTCTTGGGCAGTTCTAAAAGTGAGCAGTGTCTTGTGGACCTAACTGGTTTTTTGGAAACTTTCCAAAGCTTTTTGAAGAAGACGGGCAGAAGGAGGCAGGTGATAGATCCAGGGACAAGGTGTGGCTGGGTGGACAGGACACACAGCTCTAACCTAGCGGGGCCCTTCACCACTGTGGCTTATATCCCGTGCCCCAAAAGGGCTTCAAAGAGTCAGCATCTGGGAAGAGGGTTACGGGTGAGTCCTTTTTAGGACAAACACACTTTTCACACTTTTAGTATTTGAAAATTGGCATGCGTAGGGTATGTCATTAAAATTTATGGTGATCATATAATACACTTACAAGTGCTCATTACTACTCAACATTTTGTGAATTAATCATGACAGAATTCAGTAAGTCTTTTTAATGTTTTTAATAGATATTTAGAACCATAAAATTTTATTGATTTTTATTAAAAAGTCTTCTGGTTATGTATCTATGTTTATAAACTAATCTCTAAAACTCTAAAATGCTTTTTTAAGTCATAAAACCCAACCAAGAAGTAGAAAACAATCTTCAAAAGAGAGATCGTGCCCTGAGTGGTGTGGCTCAGTGGGCTGGGCATCATCCCGAAAACTGGAAGCTTGCTGGCTGGTTTGATTCCCGGTCAGGGCGCACGTCTGGGTTGTGGGCTAGGTCCCAGGATGGGGTTGAACGAGAGGCAACTGGCAACCGATCAATGTTTCTTTTGCACATCGATGTTTCTTTCCCTCTCTTTCTTCCTCCCTTCCCCTCTCTCTAGAATAGATAAAATCTGTTTTAAAAAGGGAGAGAGATGATTTATTAAAATGTTCCCATTCCTGATTTCCAACTACCTTCTCTGATCAGCCATCAAATTGCACCTAAAAGCTATTTTAGACCCACCTCACATTTGGTTATAGAAAATAAGTAAAAAGTGGTAAATATATTTTTAAAATCATCCAACAAAAGTGCAGGGACTGCAAATCAATTTGTTCTTGCTTAAATTGTAGCCAGATGGAAACCTTCCTAAATCACTATTTCCTAGATACACATCGATCAAATTCTCAGAAAATGGACTTTGGCTCTGCTCACAAGTTTGATATTTTTATCAGGTGTTAAAGGAACATTACATGTGAATTTCTGTACTCCAAAGGAATACAGAGAAAAAGCTAAAATGCTACACAAAGCCATAACTCAGATTTTGAAGAAATTTAGGGTAAAAAAAATCCATGTGTGTATACACATGTGAACAGATGTGTGTATGTGCACATGTAGGCATGCCTGCATATGCATATATACAGAGGCACGTATTTAAATTAGTTTGCAAGCGAGCTGAAAAGCAGTGAAGGCTGTTGGCACAACAGCTGATAGATGCCTTTTAGAGCCGTCTGTACAGCTTACATCTCTCATGAGCAGTCATTAATTCCAGAGACCTGGCCATCGTCAGGTCGGAAGTTTGAAGCCCAAAGACGCTTCCCTAAAAAGGAGTTACCTCTGTGGGGAAGCAAACAGCACACATTTCTGGTTACCAGGATCGTCAGGTGATCTCTACTGATGAAGACCAGAGGGTCCATTAACGGTACTCCGTGTCCCGTGCTTCCAGTCATAAATGCCAGGAGACTCTCCTCAATAACGTCAATCCCACACATGTGCAAAATAGGCTATCACGGGCCATGCTGGATCTGGTCTGTATTTCGAAGGGATTTGTAGATACAGGTAGAATCTGTTGCCAGGCACTATCTACAGTCTCAAACAACCTTTCCCGCTGAGGCCGAGTCTGTTCTCCGCCACCACTCCCTCGGCCTTTTTTAGTCAGGGTCACCAGAGAGTTTTGTCACTCTTAACATAAACAGCAGTAAATTCTCCAAGTGCAAACATACCATGCTTGCCTTCATAGGCTATAATCTGCTCTGTTTCACAGGCATGTAAAACCTCGAGCGTTGCAGAGGTTGACGACCCACCTTATTTCTCCGTGTCTAATATTTGTAATGCCTTTAGATTAGAAATCCCCGAAGATTAGAGACACCAGGGTTGTGTGTGCCGAGGAGACTGTGTGGGGACCTGGTGAGAAGGCAGCCATCTACAAGCCAAGGAGAAAGGCCCCATCAAAACCAAACCTGCCAACACTTTAATCTTGAACTTCCAGCCTCCAGAATGGCAAGGAAACAGTTTTCTGCTGGTGGAGCCACTTGGTCTGTGTTATTCTGTTATGGTAGCCCAAGCAGATTAATATGGACGTCTTCACAGGCCTTTGCCATTTTCTGTCACTAATTAAAGAAAAAAAGAAAGTTAACCTTTATTACCCCCCACCCCCAATACTAGATTAAAATCACCTTAAGGCAATTTGAGTCAACTGGAGTCATTAATGTGTTCATTAATGTGTTCATTAATGTGTTCATTAATGGGTTGAGGACTATGTAACTCACCAATGTCTTGAGTAACTCAGTTCCATCGTATAAAACAGACCCTTGACGAGGCAAAGAAAGGTGGGGAAGAGTGCTGTTCCTCGAGAGGAAAACTAGCTGAGAACGGTCCCCTAACTAAAAGGAAGCTGAGTGAATTTACTTGGAAGTTCCAAGTCTGACAGAGAAAATAAGCATTTGGAAAGCAGTGGCCCACCTGGGGGCGGGGAAACACGGTCTTGGTCCGAGCAGCAGTGATTCCCCTGTTCATTTTTAAATGTGATCTATGATTAAAAAATGATACAATTTACTGTGCTAAAAGCACACAATGTAAAGCTTGCCATCTTAGCCACTTTCCAGTGGACAGTTCAGTAGGGCTGTGCGCATTCATATCGTTTTCATCTTGCAGAGCTAAAACTACGCCCGTCACACACTTCCCTCTCCTCCCCCAGCCCAGGACAGCCAACCCCTCTAGCTCCTTCCGTCTCTGTGAATCTGACCGCTTTGGATACTTTGTGGAAGTGGAATCTTATCGGCAGCGTTTATCTTCTTGTGACTCTCTTATTTCACTTAGCATAATGTCTTCCAGGTTCATCAAAGTACAGCCGTGTTGGAATTTCCTTCCTTTTAAGGCTGAACGATAATCTGTGGTTTGCATATACAGTTTATCTGTCAATAGACATTTGAGTTGCTTACACTTCTTGGCTCCTGTGAATCGTGCTGCTGTGAACGTGGGTGCACAAGTACCTGTTTGAGTATCTGCCTTCAGTTCTTTTGTGTTTGTACCCAGAAGTGCAACTGCTGGGTCGTGCGGTGATTCTATCTTCAGTTGTCTGAGGGACCTCCTATTGTTTTTCAAAGCCATAGTGCCACCTAGCTGTCCCACCAACAGCAGTTCTAATTTCTCTATAGCCTCACCAACCCCGATTATTTTCCGGTTTGCTTTTTTCTTTCGGATAAAAATATATACAGGGGTGGACAAAAGTAGGTTTCCAATTGTGAGTAAGCAAAAGTTTATCCTTGTATTATATATTTTTCCATATGAACAACTGCAAACCTACTTTTGTCCACTTTTTATATCCACAGTGGTTTCCAATTTAAGTTACTAAAAATTGAAAAAAAAGGAAACAATTGTCTAAAAATGTTCAAATAACTAAATATATATACACATATATATGGTTTGATACATCATTGTTCCCAGAACCTAAATTTTTTTTTACCTCAAGATATTTTTATTAATTTTAGATTTCTAATTACTCTTGCTTTTGAACACCCTGTCCTTATTCTCATCCATCCGAGAGCAGAAGATGAGTCAGAGCCCATTGAACAGTGAACGCGGTAACAGCTGAGAGTGGCAGAGAAGGGGACGGATGGGGACATGTATGACAGGGACAGAAGGGAAAATTTTGCACCCAACAGACTTCTTCCTTGGAGATTTCTTTTCCAGCCACTACCACAGGCACCTTCAGGAGCACCAACAGGAGCTCCTGAGAAGAGGCCGATGTGCCTGTTCCCTAAAACAGCGGGCAACTCGGGAGAGGCTCTCATCCCCAGCAGTAGCCAGGTGGCTGCCACAGGAAGCTCTCAGTGGCCCCCTTGACCTTGGGAGGTACCTAAGCAACAAGGCGGAAGTGCAGCAACTGTGCCTTGGAATGACCTGTACTACTTCCTTTGTCAACACACTAACCTTACTCTAACAGATGTAACTGGAACACTGCTCCAATTATGCACCCAATCACGTCTTGTGGAGTTTTGGGGGTAAAACATCACATCACCGAGGTGACTCAACCCCCCTACAGCCCAGATTTGGCACCCTGTGACTTCTGGCTTTTCCCCAAACTAAAATCACCTTGAAAGGGAAGAGATTTCAGACTGTCGATGAGATTCAGGAAAATACGACAGGGCAGCTGATGGCGACTGGGAGAACTGTGTGAGGTCCCAAGGTGCCCACTTTGAAGAGGTCTGAGGGGTCATTATACTATGTGTAATGTTTCTTGTATCTCATATCTTCTTCAATACATGTTTCTATTTTTCATATTACGTGGATGGATACCTTCTAAACAGACCTCCTACGTGTACTTTTCAGGGTCACGTTGTAATTTTTAAAACTCCAAATAAAGCAGGCAGAAAGCTACTGCAGTAGCGCGGATGAAAGGTGGTGGTTCAGAGCAGGGTAGGGACAGGGAGCAGGTGAAGACGAGACCTACAAAGTGACAGGGTTTGGGTTTGTGTTGTTTCTGCTTTTGCAGTCCAGTACGTCCAACAAAATCACCACCAAATTTAACGCCAAGACAAAGCAATTGCTTGAAAGAGACAGTAAGTTTGAGTAAGGTTACACACCCCTAAGAGTAAATGCAAGTAATTCCCAGGTAGATTAGAATTTAAAACCTCTGCAGTTGACAGTGACTGAACAACTAGATTCACGGCACACTTACGCCCCAAGCAAACTAAGACTATAGAACATAAGGCCTGCAGTAAACACTGACCCTTTTTTGCAGAAAGGTGAAGCACACTTTAAGTAACGCTCTGTTTTAATTGTGCACTCACACGGGGGGACCACACTATGAAAGACCAACAGTCCAAATCACTACTTGCAGCTGTGAGTCTTCTCTGAGTTGTCTTATTCTCAAACGATTAAGAAAGTTCCTTCTGCTCGAAGCAGTTGCAGTGAATATGCTGAAGCCCAGACTTTCGATGTCTGTGTGCTATTAATATGAACACCATTTCAAGAATCTTGACCGTCACTTCCCATGGCTATTTCCAAGTTGTCTGTTACATGCAGATGCTGTCTGTCCAGGAACCCAACTCTGCCTTGCTGGTAGCTCTTCTTCCTAAAACACAACCCTCCCCACGCTAGCCAGCACCACAGTCCAGTCCCACCCACATTCTTGAAGAGTGTGTACAGGGGCAGCTATGCTTCTTACAGTGCACCCAGGTACGTTACCATCAGGAGTGTGCCCTGCTCCCCTTTGAAGAATGCTTGACAAACTATACTCGTTAGCTGCTGCAGAGATCGTGAACTCCCAAACACTTGTTTTCTGGAAAATGTGTGACCATGGCCAACAGGTTTGTTTTTTCATCCCTGACAAGAGCTAGAAGAGGGAAAGAGGTGTGCCCCCATCAAATTTAGTTCAGATCACCTTCAACCACAACTGTGTAGCTGCAGCCTCAGAATCTGCATCTTAACAAGCACCCACTTAGCTGACTCTGGTCAAGTTCTGCCAAAGCAGAACAGTAACTGGTGCTCTTGTTTCCAAGGGAGACTAAAATCCACACTGGCCTTTCACTTCCTCAAGTGCATTTGTGCATCCAACATTTACCGAACACCTACAGTACATGTGCCAAGTACTGGCAACGTGTAATTTAAGTCCTGAGGTTTATGCAGCTACCAAAACAAAGTCCCTGCCCCCACGGAGCTTCCATTCTGACGGAGGGAGACTGACATGACCAAAGACATAAAAGTAGCAAAGCAACCTGGGAATGAGGTCGTCCATTGAAAAAAAGTAAGCAGAGTCCTGGTTTTCATAAACTAAACGTGGATTTTAACAGACGTCCTGATTGCACCATTTTACTGAAAATGCTCAAAGGCAGCATTTGCCCAGCATTCTAATACACAAATAGATACATTAGTTAAAAACACATCTCAAGGAAATTGAATAAAAATGATCAGGCCCTGCAAGGCAAACATGTTTATAATATTTTATTTTCAAAAGCTTGGTAAGTCTCCTAGTCTTCTTGATAAAATGTGCATGGACTTAACTAGGCCATGTGTTCATGTATAACCAAGCCAAAGGAAATTAGCTAAAAATCTTTTTGCAACAAGAAGCAAACTAAAATTTATTGTGGGCATTCTCAACTTTGTTTAGCTAAGATTTATGAATTAACTTTATTTTTGTGAGCAAAGGTAATCATATAAATCACATCCAACTCATGAACAATTCAACTCACAACCAGTTACATAAACTGTAAAAATCTTAAATTTATTCAATATTAGTATCAATTCTCAGAACAGGCAGAGTTGCATATGGCTACATATTTCATACCCATTTTGTCCAGAAGGTCTTGGACTTCTCTTCATTGGTATACCAAGACCCAAGGAAAAAAAAAGATACAGAAACTTGAAAGAAACATATTTTTTTAAAAAGATTTTATTTATTTATTTATAGAAAGAGGGGAAGAGAGGGAGAAAGAGAGGGAAACAGTGTGTGGTTGTCTTTCATGTACCCCCCCACTGGGGACCTGGCCCAGGTATGTGCCCTGACTGGGAATCAAACCAGCAACCCTTTGGTTCGCAGGCCAGCGCTCAATCCACTGAGCCAGAGCAGCCAGGGTAAAACAAACAAATGTTTAAAAAAATCACTGTTGGGCAAGTATGGTGTGTAGGAAAATCTGGTTTACCTTAGAAATGCAATTCTACAGTACTATCTGATAACCAGGCTCTCTGCAAACTCTTTGTCAGTTCACAAGAATGAAGCCGAGTCCACAGGCAAGCTAAGCCCAGCTGCAAAACCAACAAGTGGACGGAGATTACTTTTCAACATACAATCATTCCGGCTTTCCTGTAACAGCTAGCCAACCCACTCCAGTCTTAGTCATGTTTGGTAAATTCCCCAAGCTGACTTCAAGATACTGATACTAGATGTGGATCACTTTTCCAGAGGAACAGCTTAGAGAAGCAATGGTTAGTCAATTAAATTAAAAAAACAAACAAAAAACCAAACAGCAATTTGGAAAAGTTAAAATTTAGCTTATGTATTACAACTGAGTTGGAACATTAAGAAAATCATTTATTGAATACACACCTTTAAGCAACTGTTACTCTGACATTTTTGTTTAAAAACCAAACTATGAGTGTTGTGTGAAATAATCTGTCTTCTTTTGAACAAAAGCCCAACTTGACAAAAGGGTCAGTTACTATTAGTGCCCCTCCCCTTTCTTTTTCTAAGATAAATATTATATATATTTCCCCCCTTCTCTATTTCCTAAATAGAAATCGAACTTTTCACATTTAGGAAATTCTAAAACCAAGTCATTCTTGTCCGGAAGAGATATGTACACAAAGGACCTTGGGAATTAGTTTCTAGCCTAACTGCATTAATTCTCAAAACAGACTCAGTTTAAGCCCAGGTTTCATGTTAATGTAGCATTTAAATACTACACTATAATGGGGAATAACACATTTTTTAAAGTCATAACTATTTACATTATTTCCTTGTTTTAAAATAGCATAAATAGAATCTAATTCTAACCTATTTGAACACAATTGGGTAGGAGATTTTATTACAATTGCAGAATTCATATTTAATAAAACCCACTCATTTGGACCATTTAAGGCTTACAGAAATTATTAGTAAAAACCTAAGTCATTCTTTTCTTTCCAATGCATACTAAAAATACAAATTCAATGTATTAATATATTATCAAGTAGAAGCCCAAATGCTATTTTTTTTTAAAGATTCTATTTTTAGAGAAGAGGGAGAGAGGGAAACATTGATATGTGAGATACGTATCTATCGGCTGCTTCTGGCATGCCAACTTGGGACCTGGCTTGCAACCCAGGCATGTGGCCTGACTGGAAATTGAACCAGTGACCTTTCGGTTAGCAGGCCAGCACACAATCTGCTCAGCCACATCAGCCAGGGCCTAATTGCTCACTTTAAATGAATAGGTAAGACTTAAAGTGGGCACACCTGCCACAAAAGTGTCTAGATAATTTACTAAACTCTTTATTTTTTTGTCAAATGCAATCTTTACTCGCTACCAAGGATCAACCTAGGCAGAATGAAATGTCTTCCATCTGTGGACTCTAAATTGAGGTTTTTACTGTATTGATATTCAACAGAGCACACATTTCCAGAAGGATGTAAGTTTCTACTCCTCCATATGTAGAAATTAAGTTTTATTCCAACAAAGCTAATGTACTGTAAGTTTTTATTTTTTAATTAATTTTTAGAAAGGGAGGGGGGAGAGAACCTTGTTGGTCGCTTCTCGCATGCCCCCATCCGGGGACCTGGCCCACGGCCCAGGTATGTGCCCCCACTGGAACCAAACCTGCGTATGACCTTTTGCTTTGTGGGTCGACGCCCAACCCACTGAGCCACGCTGGTCAGGGACTAATAAGCTAATGGACTTTTAACATTTACACAGAACACAGAAATAGGTCCTGAGTATTTGTACTCCACATTAACCTTCCTAATAAAATTGCGTATTTCACGGCAGCCTGGAAGGAATACTTACATAATAAATGACAATAAGAAAAGGCCACTTATCATACAGTCTGGTCTTTATTGAAAGACTGACTTCAACTATGGTTTACAGCTTTGGCTTAAGTTGGCCAGTCATTTTAGCCTCTCACTGCTAGCAAACATGAAAGTCAAGTGCGAATGCCATGGGGGGAAATACTAGCAGAGACCATTAAAGAAGATGGCAGTCAAAGACACATCACCAAAACCCATCTCGAAATAATCACAAAGTAAGAAACATATCTTGCATGCCAAAGAATCTCTGCTGCGTTCAATGAGCGTGGAGAAAGCGATGGTTATTGAGCTTGAACCAGAACGAGAGAGCACTGACTGCGCTTCGTTATCAGTCTGTTAGCTTGTTGATTCTAAACGGTGCGTTCTGGAAAGGAGTAAGGACTCATGGACATGGACAAGTGTGGTGGCTGTAGGGGAAGGGGAGTGTAAGGGACTAAATGGAAATGGAAAAATGTAATAAAAACTAAATAAATAGTGCATTTAATTTGGAGAAGTAGCTTCATATTTTTTAAAAAACCCATTTACTATGAGATACTTCCATTAACTTAACTGATCATGAAATCTTGTTCTCTTTCAGATTAAGACAAAGGACACTTCATATGTTTACTATGGCAATATAATCAGTCCTTACACTTTTATTTAAAACTCACAGAATACACAACTAGGAAACACTGTAGCTGTATTTAGCTGTTATCGCGATAAACTACTTAATTTACTGGCAGATCAAAAAAGGCAAACTGAGAATTTAATAGGCTTTTATCAATATATTAAAAAACGTCTTTAATTGTTCAAGTTTCACATGTATTCAAGAAATTTTTAACTAGGAGGCATAATTGATATAATTTGAGTGTTTTCCTTATAAAATATAACTTTTCCACAACACCCCCAAAGACACGAGCCATGAGCAGAACAAGGGTAAATCTAAACCAGAAGGGCACAGAAGAGGACTGCCGTGGCTAACACTAACACGCCGTGAAAAACCGGCCCACGGATGGACTTCGGACTCTGCTCATTCTCAGGTTTAAGAACATTTGGCTGTATTTCTAAATGGGGAAAGACGGAAAATACCAAAATTATTGTGGTTACCAATTTATAAAACCATCATTATTTCAAAGCAAACTGTAAGACCTAAGTGTAAGCAGTAACCTGCGGGTATTAGTTGCAACTTACTACTTAACTGGAAAGTTCTCATTTTTGTGCACAGGCCTCAAGAGACTTCACATGCACTGCCTACACACTTGCACCCCCTAGCTGTCAGAGTTCAAATACATAGGATTTCCTCTTTTACATTCCCATTATGATAAAAATTGGAGGCAGATTTTATCCACATAGCCTGAGAAATACCTCAGAGGCAAACTCCAATCTTACCTACCTACCCAACTGACTCATTTCTGAACTCTGCACTCACACAGCTCCGCCTCTGTTCAGGCTTGTCATCCTCTGTACACTACCCCAAGAAAAACCATTTAATTAAAAATAAGTCACAACTCTGTGTACTATTTAAGATGAATATCCAATTATAAATTGGTACACTGAATGGTCTAATGTTTTAGCAATCTTATTTAAAAAATTCTTGGGCAAAATATATCTAATTTTAAAAAACACCCCAAGATTTTTAAAAAACACTTGTATTATACAATTTATAGAAACCTTGAAATGGTTTACAAGGTTTTAATCAAGGTATTTACATACCAAGTGATGTAAAGAAAAGAAAAAAAAAAAAATCAAAGAAAAAAATCTAATTTCCAATGACGTTTTAAAACGTACTAATGCATCAAAGATTTGTATGAAATTAAAATTAAGGCTTTTTCTGTGTAGTAATTTGTATAATTTTAATTTTACATAGTAGCCAACCTGGGAAATGTCAGTCTTAAACATTCTCATCAATCCATTGCATTCAATGCAGTGGAGTATGTTAAGTGTTACTTCAAATAATTACATTGCTACTTCTATGGTGAAGCATGCTTTTTAAACACTGTAGTTAATATTTACAATGTATATCATTTAAACTTCATGTAAAAGCACAAGTATGAATGTCTGACTTTAACACAAACACCATACTTGGAATCCCCCCCCAAAATGAAATGTAATTTACTACAGTTTTAATAATTAACACTTCTTAAATTCTTAAAAATATGTCTTAATGTGGACCACCAATATTTGCTCAAGTAACTCAATGCTGCTCCTTATTTAGGTTGCAAAATTTCTTTATCAGTCTGGCTTCAGTTTCTTTAAGCATAAAGTACTTCCTCCAAAGCGACTCCAAAACCATTTCTTCTCAATGGCATTTTTTTTCCTGTTGACTTGCAATGTGGTCCACCTCAGGGGAGGGGAGGGGAACACCAAGGTTCAGGATGAACCTATGTGTGATTCCCAGCTGTTCACGACCCTCCCTTTTTTCACTCTTTTAAAAACAGTGAGTTAAAATACTGAACAGCAAGATAAAAATGGAATAGTATCTAATTATCAAAATGTATTACCCATTTTCCTATTATATCAAAATTTGTAGTCAGAATTGTCTTTATTGACTTTATTTTAGTTTTTGTACACAAAGAAAAATCATGTTCATATCCATCATGAACAAAAACTTAAAAAGGCAGAACTAGAAGACATGTGTCCTTCACCAAAGCAAAGCTGTGCTAAAGGTTCCAAACATTTCAATTTTTAAAATAAATATTTTCATTTTCCGATGTCTACTTCCATGTCTTCAGAGTGTCACAGGAAACTGAAGCTATCATGAATTACAATTGTGTTTAGAGTCCCAGCTCACTGCGTTTGGTAACTTGCCATACCATATCCAGCTTGGTTAGGAGGAGGTATTACAGGGGGGGGAGGAGCTTGTCCTTGGGGAGGCTGAGCACCAAATCCACCCATCCAAGCAGCAGAAGGTGATTGACTTGGAAAGGAAAAAAAAAAAATCTTCAGCAAACACAAAGGAAAAATCATCTATACATTTATATAAAAATCAAGTAGAACAAAATCACAGGACAGACAAGAAATCAACAAACCTACAATAAAGAGCAGAAAACAAAGATACATAGTCATACATGTAGAATACCTATTACAATATCGGTCTTAAATTTTTGTTAATAACCACAACACAATGACTTCTCTGAAGAGGATTTATAAACTAATTTTTAAAAAATGACAAAATGATTCAATGTATCACCTACCTGCACATGGTATTATAAAATTACAAGAAATTTTAAAAACAGTTTCATGTTGAAAAAAGAAGGTAGAAGGAACGAGGGAAAATAAAGGTCTGGGTTGACCTAGGGAGATAAAAGTACAAGGGACAAGCCCACTCTAGCAACAAAGGAAAAAAACAAGCTATTTTTTAAAATTTTTATTTATTTTCAGAGAGAGAAAAGAGAGGGAGAGAGAAAGAGAGAGAAACATCTATTTGCTGTTCCACTTCTTTATGCATTCACTGGTTGATTCTTACACGTGCCCTGACTGGGTGTCAAATCTGCAACCTTGGCGTACAGGGGCCATGCTCTAGCCAACTGAGCAACCCAGCCAGGGAAGCAAGCTACTTTTTTTTAATCAGATAACTCTCAGACTTCTCATACAAGCGAACAGGTATAAATCATTAAATTTCTGAAGGCATCTAGATAAAAATCTTCTCCACACAAAAATAAACAAGTAGATAAAATAGAATGTTAGAAATGTAAATTAAATTCTACCAACTGCTTATGGAGGTAGTAGGACACGCCAAATGTTACCCCAACCTCTCTTTTCACCTAGATAATAAGAAACACATTTTTTAGCATCATGAATCATTTTTCAAAGGATTTCTAAAATGCTTATAATTCTAAATAGTTCAATATATTGAAATAGATTCTCCCTAGGAAAACACCCTTTTTTATTTCTGTTGTCAGAACCGTATCTGCTTCTACACCGGAAAAACCCAAACTTACTCTACTCCAAATCCTTGTTGATTCCATGGCTGCCCATATACTCCGTAAGGCGGCACTTGCCACCCATTCGCCATATACTGTCCATACTGCTGTGGGTTTCCGTACACTTGGCCCCACTGGCCCCACTGACTGTAGTCGACCTAGGACAGAGCAAACTGCTGTTTAGGAACAAGTAAGAGGACAGTGTGTGAAGAAAGCGGGAGACAAGGGAAAGAAAAACTAAGTGAGCACCCTGGTGTGAATAGGACTCTTATTTATCATTGTCTAAGGTTAGTGGGGTGGTGACACCTGCGAAAAGAAAGTATTAAGATTCAGTTAATACCACAAAATAATCACTTTCGAAATAGCATTAATAAAATCAACTGAAAGCAGCTATATGCCTTATTTTTTGTTTCAGTTTCTAAAGCATTTATGTAGACATGTAAGACAGAAACCGTAGAAAGTGCGGTGAAAAACCGAATTACCTGTTGGAAGTTTTTAGTCATATCAGGAGACTCTTTACCCCAATAGCATTTAACAACGTGCCCTTCGATCGCAGTGCCGTTCACCGACACAATGGCGTGGGCTGCACTCTCGTGGGTTGAAAATCTAAGAGAAAAAAAGTAAGGTTTTTGTGTGTCTTTCTGTTTACAGAACTTAACAGAATAAACAACAGACACTCATTAGTTTACAAGCACCACCCTGGGGCCAGCACCCTAGGGTGCAACATGTAGGTGGTTTGAAGCTCTGCACTGCACAGTAGTACTAGCGACACAAACTCGGAGACCTGGGGGACAGCGGAGCTCCCTGAAAGGAACGGCTCACATGTAAGGGCAATGCAAGTAAAACTTTACCTGACAAATGAATAGCCCTTCTCTGGAAAAACTCGTATTTCCATGATTTGTCCAAATGGTGAGAATGTTTGTCTCATAAGTTGATCTGAAAAACAAAAACATACAAAAAGACTATTTAAGGCTCACGTTTATCACAAAGTTGGTACCAATGGCGATGAAGCTCCACAAAGGAGGGGGTTAGAAAACCAACCGAACACTGTACCTGTTAACCCGGAAGCAATTCCTCCACAGTACACAGTGCAGTTTTTTGGACTTGACTGGTTTACTACATCTTCAAACCTCAGCTGCTTAGTGTTATCTATATGCACAGAGAGAACAGGGACAGTGATGGCTGTCGTGCTATAAAACTGACTACTACGTTTTATTAAGATATGCCCCATTTGGGGGGAGGGAATGGAATTTTTTTTCTTGATACTGTGATTTGATCTACAACATTAGCTGGTTCACAGCTCCATATACACTTATATCAAAGCCCAATCATTTTCAGACAATTACATTAAAAATGAAATGAGTTTTGCAATGCTAATGAAATTTTGAAGAAATTAAGACTATACTAATACATGATTATATAAAGCAGCCATAATTCTAATGTACACAGTAGGTACATCTTACTTTCTTGTGTACTCTTAGGTGCAGGTGGTTTACGTGTGGCCCAATTGGTTCTGATTTGACGACCACCCAACCACTGACCTCCCATGTGCACAATGGCATTTTCTGCATCCTGTGGAGAAAAAAAGAGAAAGGGCACTTACAAACAGAAAATAATGGTGTGCATCACCCAGTAAGATGAAATAAAATGATGGCACTGTTGGATCCAGGAAATCTTCTCAGTAAATGAATTCACTAGGCATCCTAAACAAAACTGAACTAGTACCACAAAAAAAGGATTTAAATCAAGTGGTTCATAAAAGCTATTATTTATAGATTTCAAAATACCAGGAGAGCAGTTAAGGATCAGGGAAATTTATCATAATTCAAATGTGCAAGAAAAATATCATAATCCCACTTATTAGCAAAAAAAGGAAAGCAGACTAAAAGTTTTTTTTCAAGTATCTTAATTTTATGGATTATTTGTAATGTAACATTTACTGAAGAATATATAAAGACTTTTACTGAAGAGTATATATTAGACCATAACGTTATGGCCTAAATCACCTACCTCCCAAAAATATACATTCTAGTAGCAATGGATTGTAACTATAATACAGATTAAAAACTCTTTTTAAAACAGAAGTCTCTACATTGTTGTAGAATGCTATAAAATAAATGCCAATAAAAATCAGTTTAGATTCTCAGAATTAATTTGAATATGCAATGAATCTAAGCAAAGAAAGTATATGACTCCTAACCTTTATCTGACTGCTTCAATAAAATGTAGGTAATTTAAGTCTAAGTTTAATTTAGAAATGGTTCTAAAATGTTAATAAAGCCACTTTATTATCTGATATCATAGTTAATGCAAATGCTTAGATGTCTCGGTACCTCTTTCTTAAAAAAATCAAGATGGCTTCAATTTTCATTTACGTAATCTGCTCTCGGCATTACATCTTACCCTCACCAACACACAAAGGCAGCTCTGATACTCTTCCTTATAAACAGCTATTTATTTCCAAGCTTATGAAAAAAGAGTGAATTATACTTTATTATTAAAACAAAAATTACATCAAAGCTGTTTGTAGTTAACAGAATATTCAAGTTTCAGATTAATTAATGACTAAATTTTGTATTAAATTGGAGTTGAACTGAAAGAACGTACCAGTTTGTTATAAAAAGATACAAAACCATAGCCTTTGGACTTCCCAGTTGCCATGTCTTTAACTACTCGGGCATCCCTGTGAAAAGAAGCACAGCTAAATGAGGGAAGTAAGAGTTATTCTCAGAATAAAAACTAAAAGGAACCACACACACTGTATTGTGAGCATTTTTTTAAATAAAATTTCAGTTAGCCCTATTTAACTACAGCCATTCCTGAACTCTCCCTAACGCTTCTTTACCTGTTAGAAAAAAGCAGTAGGACAAAAACATGTAATAAACATGCAACCTAATCAAATAGCCTGCGCTTTCTAAACTAAATGCTCAAATCTGAAGATTAATAGGAACAATAGTTTCCTTTTCTAACACTCTATTGGCTAGTGTCCTCTAAGGTTTACTGATTCTATAAATTACTGTAACAATGCTAACTACTTCACCATGCAATCTCTAAATAGTTAAATGTCTTCTGCCTAGTGATACAAAATATATGAAATATTAAAAAATTGAAAAAGAGGAAAAAATAGGAATTAAAAAGGCATACATGGCCTGTTAACAGATTTCTTTATTTTTCTTGGTCAATTCTCTATCATCATTTTGGAGTTTGGGCAGCTGTAAATTTTGAAAAATTGACATTTTCAGAAATTTAAGAAAGGAGAATAAAAAACTAACAACAATGCTAAGCACACCAGTACGAAAACAACAAATTTACACAGAAATTTTAGTGAGTAAGTTAAAATGATTGGAAATATAGAACTCCACTGAATATAGAATGTTAAAATGTAAATACTAAAATATGTATATATAAATAATGTATAATAAGAATAAATAGAAATGAGAAAAAAATCTACAACTGAGTTCCAGTGTGCACAGTTCCTTGCAGTTAGCCTTCAAGATCCTGTCCATTCTTATGAGCAATTCTGCAAAATAACCAGAATGCTATTACTTTTAATTGTGACTTGGACTTTAGAAAAACTGCAGGTCTCAGGTATAAATAAAGATTGAAAAACAGCAACCT
>VMDR010019475.1:0-11302 GCA_007922815.1 Macrotus californicus | reverse complement strand
AAGTGAAATAAAAATATACAGGGAACCAACAGTGAAGGGAAGGAAACTGGGACTCAAATCAATGGTTTGGGGCAGAAGGAAGAAATGAACACTCAATCAGAACAGAATGAAGAAACAAGAATTCAAAAAAAATGAGAAGCTTAGGAAGCTTTGGGACAATTTTAAATGTTCCAAAATCTGAATCATAGGGGTGCCAGAAGGAGAAGAGGAACAGAAAGAAATTGAAAACTTATTTGAAAACATAATGAAGGAGAACTTCTCCAATCTGGCAAAGGAAATAAGTCTTCCAGGAAGTCCAGGAAGCTCAGAGAGTCCCAAAGAAGTTGGACCCAAGGAGGAACACACCAAGGCACATCATAATTACATTACCCAAGATGAAAGATAAGGAGAGAATCTTAAAAGCAGCAAGAGAAAAGGAGACCATTACCTACAAAGGAGTTCCCATAAGACTGTCAGTGATTTCTCAAAAGAAACCTTACAGGCAAGAAGGGGCTGGAAAGAAGTATTCATAGTCATGAAAGGCAAGGACCTACATCCAAAATTATTCTATCCAGCCAAGCTATCATTTAGAATGGAAGGGCAGATAAAGTGCTTCCCAGATAAGGTCAAGTTAAAGGAGTTCATCATCACCAAGTCCTTATTATATGAAATGTTAAAGGGAGTTCTCTAAGAAAAAGAAGACCAAAACTGTGAACAGTAAAATGACAACAAACTCACAGCTATTAACAACTGAACCTAAACAACAACAACAAAAAAAACAAACTAAGCAAACAACTAGAACAGGAACAGAATCACAGAAATGGAGATCACATGGAGGGTTATCAATGGGGAGGGAGGGGAATGGGGGGAAAGGTACAGGGAATAAGAAGCATAAATGGTAGGTACAAAATAGACAGGGGGAGGTTAATAATAGTATAGGAAATGGAGAAGCCAAAGAATTTCCATGGACGTGAACTAAGGTGGGGTAATGCTAGTGGGAGGGGGTTGCAGGGTGGAGGGGAATAAAGGGGAGAAAAAATGTGACAACTGTAATAGCACAATCAAGCAAATATACTCTAAAAAATAAAATAAAATGAAATACCAAAAAAGTAAAATAACATATGGTAGGGTAAGTGGAGGCAGTCACCCAGGTGTCTGGGTAACTAAGGGAGGCAGTGTTCCCACAGCCTTGGAGGGGCCTGATAACTAGTGTTCTCATAGCCTTGAGACTGCGTCCGATAAACTGTTCCCATGACATGAAGTGGGCCCGCATGTGCAGAATTATGTTATGTTATGTAATGTTCTGGCAGTTTTTTGGCTTTGTTCCCCTCTAGTACTTAAACAGGCAAGGACTCCCTGCTGGGGGCGATGATGATGAGAGACACACAAGGGGACAGGTGCCACGATGGGTGCCATGCTGGGCAGCAAGGGCCAAGACATGGAGATAGACATGCAACTTGCAGTGTGCGTAGCTTGCTCACCCATGACTAAAGGCATGCCAGACATCCCAACAGCTCCGTGAATATTTTTGCATCTGCACGAATACCATGAACTTGCCTGGCCTTGAACGGTGGCAACACACATATACATTTAAAGGGCTTTGAATATGACTTGGCACAGAGTGAGAGGTGAATAAAAATTATTATGAATTCCTTTTTTAAAAAATTGACCCTCAGAAATTGAGGCTAGTGAATATCAATTTTTGGAGTATTAATACTTGGTCACAATAATGATAAGTTATAATATCTTACATTTTTCATAGCATTTTGTTGGTTAGTAAACATGTTCAGCCCTGATTGATGTAGCTCAGTTGATTGGGCATCATCCCACCGGTTCAATTCCCAGTCAAGGCACATGCCTGGTTTGGGGAGTCAGTCCCTGGTTGGGGAGCTTGTGAGAGGCAATCAATTGATGTTTCTTTCTTCCATCTGTTTCTCTCCCTCTCCTTCTCCCTCCCTTCCCCTCTCTCTAAGAGTAAATAAATAAAATCTTTAAAAAATAAACATTTTCATGTACTTCATATAATTTGATTCTCATAATAATTCTCAGTGATAACATGGCATATTATGCCTGTTTTTAGAAGACAAAAGTAAACTTTAGAGAGGTTAAATGTCTTTTCCTAGGTCTCACATTTTATAAGTGAAAAGGGTCAAATCTTTCTGGTTTCCCATTCTAAGTTCAGGATGCTTTTTCCAACACTGTCATGCTGTTCAGAGGAAAACGATATGCTATTCTAACAGATTGATTCCAGTAATTAAATTGATGGTCATTTTGCTACATAGTTGGCCATGATGGAGAGTTTTCAGGAACTATAGAAACTTTCAGAATTATATGACCCCTCTCCAAAGCAACAAGCCCTCCTAAAATGGCTGGTAAATATAGATGTTTCAACCAGCTCTTACCTCTAAGTGAGTTATTTCAAATTCTGAGCAGATGCTTTAATCTTTCTACTCAGAGAAGGTTGTAGGTCAGCTACTCTGAGCTTTCTTTGGAGGACTTTGTGATGGAGGCAGAAACTTTAGAACCATAATAGTTCACTGTTCTCTACCCCCTTCCCAAAGATTCAGGTAAGATGAAATCGTGATGGAAATATTTCCCAATAAGAGACATGTACAATAGATAGGTATTGTTTTTGTCTATGTAGAAATAGGGTTTAAATAAGCAGTCAGATCTCTTGCAAGAACAATGATTTAATTAAAGGAGAAATGGAGTGGGAAGTCTATCGAGGACAAAAATAAACCCCTAAGTGTGAATGAAAATAAATTATTTAACATCACTTCACAATGCTTTCCTCTTAAGTTTTGGGGATGAGGAAGAGGCTTTCTAAAAGCCAGGCTTTCCAACTCCATTTGCCAGATGCCTTGTAAGTGGAGCAAAACATATAACTGCAAAATATCCTAACATTCCAGTCAAGAACTAACTCCCTTTACTTCAGTAATTTGCCTTTGGTTCAAGCAAATGTATAGATTCTAAATATTCTGACTTGGGCAAAATATATTAGTGATTGGTTCTTTCCAGTAATAGTTCTGATGAAAACCATGATTACAGATAACCAATGGAACAGGGAATTGTAGGTATATTAAACATACCTGATAAATTTATGTCCATCAAGTAGTGTTTGTCTTGTTTCTGCTTCCATGGCTTGGATTAGACGTAGGAGAAGATACACATTAATTTTTAAATGGTGTTTAAAATTTGCCCTGGTTATGTTTTATGCCTGATATCAACCTCTTCCAACTTTCAATGTAGGTTGCTCTTTTTTTATTTTTAGCAGTAGAATAAGAGAAAGGGCAGATAGGGAACAAATGAGAAACTACAACAAATGAATTTCTGCCTCCAGAGAGATTTGCTAAATCTTGTGCTCCGGGTTCTCCAAAAGTATTCATCCTCCTGTTACCCTGAGGAGCTAGAATTTTATTTATATTGCCCTCCTTCATACAAGAAGCTACAGAAAATCACCCAGAGGTCACTGAGACATGAGGATGAGACTGAAATATAGTAGAGAGATATATTTTACCGAATGGACCCACCCTTGTGCTCCGGGGGTGCCCCACCCCGTACTAGGTTTGCCTTGCCCACCACCAGGGAAAGACATCTCTCAATGCCAGAGATTGGTGAAAAGGAAAGAGATGATTTATTTAAAGAGTTTTACAAACTTGAGAGTAATGACTTAGTGTCTTCATTGAGATCTCAAAGTCCTTTAGAACACCCACAAATACATGTAGTCTTTCCTTCTCCCCTTTGCCCAGTCTGGGTACCATATCTCAGGAAAAGAAGTAGAAGTCCATGGTCAGGCAGCCCCTTGTTTCCGGCACCATCAGCTGTGTCGCTGATGTGATCTCCACTTAATCCAAATCCACGTGGCACCTTCTCCTGGCCCACCAGCAAGAGTCCTTTCACCCCTTTCTAGGCAAACTATCTCCTGCTTCCTAAGCCACATGGTAAAAAGGGAGCACCCTAAAGCTGCATGGTTCTCCCCTGCTAAAGCCACGTGGTTCTTCTCTGCCCAAGCGGTAGTCCCAAAAAGCCCCCACATGGCTGCCTTACCTGAGTTTAAGTCCCAGCACCAATTTCCCTCTGCAGCACCATTTCAGACTCCACCCACAACTGGCCACACCTGCCAGTATTTCCATATTTTTCCAGCTTTACTGGGCTGCCATAGTAAGTCTGGGCAGGTGTGGCCCTATGGGGTGGAGCCAATCATCTCCAAGCTCTTATGCAGGCTCTGTAACCAGGGGGAGTTGCCTCCCAGTTACCTCATGGGTTGATGTCACTCCTATTCTCCTGGCTCAAAGCCTGGCCACAGCTATTTAACATATCTATGAAACCAGTTAAAGGTTATAGATATGTTAAATGACCATTCCAGAGGTTAGCTGCAAAGCTGTTGCTATTCAAAAACACGCTCAATGACCCTGCTCCATGCATCCCATCCCCCAGCTCAGACTTGGTGGGGGTGAGGACATCCTATATATATATATATATTTTTTTTTTCCTAATATTTCCTGGACACTGAGTTCTGGACCCCATTACAAATCTCTATTTGGGCTCCCCCTTTGGCTGCACCCTGTTACAAATTCACCTTTCAATATCTGTAGAACAATATTACCTCCTTTTAAAAATGCTTTTGATTATTCTTTCTGTTTCTTGTTGTAAATGACTTTTAGAATTGCTTTATTAATTTCTAAACAAATCCTATTTGGATTTTAGTTGGGATTTCATCACATTTATAAATTAATTTGGAAATATTTTAAAACATCCATTTTTTGCCCTGCTGAAACATATTTCTTGGTTTATTAAAGTCTTTTTATCTATTTCTTAGAAAGTTTTATAATTTTCTTCACAAAAAATCATTCCATTTAACATTTATTTTCTCAGTGTAGCTGAACACCAATAAATAACTAATTAAACCATAAGAGAATTTAACTTTCCTTTTAATTTAATTCTTGACTGAAACCAAAGATGAAATAGAAGGTGTCATGTAGTAGAAAGAAAGACCAGGTCCTTGGAAAAAAAATTTTCATCAGCCTACCATTCCTTATTTTTTTCATATGACTTGCCTTATTTCATTTATTTTTTCAAATTATATTTTATTGACTATACTATTACAGTTGCCCTGATTTTTCCCCATTTGTCCCTCTCCACCCAGCACGCCCCACTCACTTGCCATCCCCATACCATTCATGTCCATGGGTCATGCGTGCAAGTTATTTGGCCACTCCATTTCCTATATTGTACTTCACGTCCGCATGGCTATTCTGTGACTACCTATATGTACTTCTTAATCCCCTCACCTCTTCATCCATTTCCCCACATCCTTCACCCATCTGGCAATCATGAAAACGCTCTCCATATCCATGATTTTGTCTGTCCTTCTTGTTTGCTTAATTTGTTTTATAGATGCAAATGTTGATATGTATTTATTGCCATTTTATTGTTCGTAGTTTTTATCTTCATCTTTTTTCTCAAATAAGTTCCTTTAACATTTCAAATACTAATGGTTTGGTGATGATGAACTCCTTTAGTTTTCTTCTTGTCTGGGAAGCTCTTTATCTGCCTTTCAATTCTAAATGATACCTTTTCTGGGCAAATCAATCTTTGCTGTAGGTCCCTGTTTTTCATGACTTCAAATATTTCTTGCCAGTCCCTTCTAGCCTGCAAAGTTTCTTTTGAGAAATCAGCTGACAGTCTTATGGGTACTCCTCTGTAGGTAACTAACTTCTTTTCTCTTATTGCTTTTAAGACTCTATCTTTAACCTTTGGCATGATGTGTGTTGGAGGGGCCTCTTTGCATCCATCTTGTTTGGGACTCTCTGTGCTTCCTGGACTTGCATGTCTATTTCCTTCATCAAATTAGGGAAGTTTTCTTTCATTATTTTTTCATACAGATTTCCAATTTCTTGTTCTTTCTCTGTTCCTTCTGGCATCCCTATGATGTGAATGTTGGACCTCTTGAAGTTGTCCCAGAGGCTGCTTATTCTATCCTAATTTTTTTCTTTTCGGATTCTTTGTTCTTGTTGTTCTATGTGGTTGTTTTTAACTTCTTTATGTTCCAAATCATTGATTTGACTCTTGGCTTCATCCACTCTACTGTTGTTTTCCCTGTAAATTGTTCTTTGTTTCATTAGTGTATCCTTTGTTTCTGACTGGATCTTTTTTATGCTGTTGAGGTTCTGACTAAGGTCCTTGAGCATCCTTACAACCAGTGTTTTGAACTCTGCATCTGATAGATTGCTTATCTCCATTTCATTTAACTCTTTTTTTTTGGAGTTTTGATCTGTTTTTTCATTTGGACCATGTTTCTTTGTCTCCTCATTTTGGCAGCCTCCCTGTGTTTGTTTCTATGTATTATGTAGCACTGCTTTGACTCCATGTCTTAGTAGTGTGGCCTAATGCAATAGGTGTCCTGTAGGGTCCAGTGGCATAGCCATCCCTATCACCCAAGCTGCGTACTTGAGGCATGCTCTTCATGTGGGCTTAGTACACCCTCCACTTGTAGTTGAGCCTTGATTGCTGTTGGCATGTCAATGTGAGGGATTTTCCCAGGCCAGTCAGGTGAAAGGACTGACTGTGACCACTGACCACCAACTTCTTCTCTCCACGGAGGATCAACTGTGCAGGGCAGTGTGGTGGTGCTCTGATGTGATCTGTAGCTGACCAATGATAGTGAAATCTCTGTGGTTTCCCAGGTGATTTCTGGCAAGGTCATCCCCTACCTGTGTTTTGTCCAAGGCCACCCTGCCTGAACTGTAAAGCAATCTGAGATGGCTGTGACTTGTGCTGGGCTTGGAGATTCCCAGGTAAAGCCAAGCTGTGAATCTAGGCTGGCTGCTGCTAGTGCTGGGCCTGGGTCTCATTGAGGCCAGCTGTTGCTTGTTTGAGAGGATTTAGGAAGTGGTGAAGCATGAGCCAAGACCAGCCATTCATATAAAAAAGCAGCCTGGGTGGGCCTGTACGTTTTGTGGGGTTCAGTCTCAGGGTATCTCTGGGGCAGACAGAGTTAGCCAGGTTGATGGAGTCTCAGATATGGCATCAACTTGCTCTATGGGGTAAGGGGTTTAGAAAAGGGACAATGGCTTCTGCTTGTCTTGATTCCAGACACTTCAATTTCTCCCTATATGCCAAGCTGCTACCCCAGTGCTGGAGCTCAGAGAGGGTGAGTCTCAGTAGATGCTGTGTTGGGTTTTTTAAGAGGATCTGCTTGGAGCTCCAGAAGTTTCTTCCACCAACTCAATCCCCACTGGTTTTTGCAGCCAGAAGTTGTGGGGACTTATCTTCCTGGTACTGGAACTCTGGGCTGGGGGCCTGGTGTGGGTCAGGGACTCCTCACTCCCAAGATATCCCTCCTGAATTTTTATCCACCACACTTGTATGTGGGACAAGTCCTTTCCACATCTGTGCTTCTCCTACCAGTCTGGATGGATATGGTTTCTTTAATTCCATAGTTGTCAGACTTATACTTGACTTGATTTCTGATGGTTCTGAGTGATGGTTTTCTATATTTTAGTTGTAATTTTGATGTGGTTGTGGGAGGAGGCAAGCCATGTCTGCCTACCATCTTGACTGGAAGAACCTATTGTTCTTTTTTTTTATTTTTATTTTTAATTTACTCCTATTTTTAATAAAAATTTTATTTATTTTTAGAGAGAGGGGAAGGAATAGAGAAAGAGAAGGAGAGAAACATCAATGTGTGGTTGCCTTTTGCACATCCAACTGGGATTCTGGCCTGAAACCCAGACATGTGCCCTGAATAGGAATTGAACCAGCGACTCCTTGGTTCGCAGGCCAGCACTCAATCCACTGAGCCACACTAGCCAGGGCAGAGCCTACCATTCTTAAGTGCCAGGAATTTAGATATAGTTTGATGTAAACATACATACAGAAAAGTACACAAACCATATATGAACCATATGTAATCAGATCAAGAGGCATCATTAACAGCAACCCAGAAGCCCCCTTGTGCCCCTCCCAGTCATTATTCTTTCAAGAAGGGTACTCACTGTCCTGATTTCCAAGAGCATACCTTATGTTAGCCTATTGTTGAGAGTAGTATACCACTTTTATTAGTGGTTTGTGTATTTCCACTTTTATCTGATATCATAGGGACTGCACTTATGGAAGTTCTCCTCCACAGCCTCCTATCCCCAAAAGGTGTCACTTGTTGTTTATTTTATGTAGGCAAAGTCCAATGACTGGTGAGAAAAATTAGGGAAAATAGAAAATGGGCTTAAATCTAGCCTTCCTGCTATTATTGAATGCTTCAGATATTTGAAACTTCAATTTTCTTATCTTTTTATAGAGAGTGACTTGCCTATTATTTATCATATTTTGCTGTGTATAATGCACACTTTTTTTGCTCAAATTTTTGAGGGAAAAATAAGGTTACACATTAGACATGGGTAGTACTAATTCTGTATCCCTATAAATGTTTTAAATTCTTTTATTTATACTTATGTATTAAAAGTATAACTCTAGAAAGCAACAATGATATCTGTTTGCAAAATAATACCCTGGAATATGATAATCAGTTTTGTTTCTGAATATAAATAAATAAATAAATGATTTAATTAAAAATTAAAATGAAATTTTTTTTCCTGAAATTTTGGGCCAAAAATGTGGGTGTGCATTGTACATGGGAGCTCATTCATTCTACATGGTAACATATGATAATTATAAAGATATCATTTATCTTTCCAGCAGCTTGAATATTAAAAAGAGAAAGAAAATGAGAGTATAAAAATACCTTAAATTAACTATTTCATTACCTTCTTCTGCCTCAGTTTCTGAATTTTAAAGATGTTTTTACACTTTCTTTCATACATTTGAAATAATGGCAAATTCAGAGATCTATATAGTTTGAATATCTTGAGCTAACTTATTTAGTTGTAATATCTACCTGTTTAACACCTACTCGAATGTCTAAAATTCTTTTAAAAAGTGGGAATACCAAATGCTCTGAGGATGCAGAGTGACTAGAACCCTCACAAATTCTTGGTTGGAATGCACATGGTATAGACTGTTTAGAAAATAGTTTGTCATTTTCTTTCTTTTTAAAAAATATTTATGTATTTATTTTTAGAGAGGGGAGGGGAAGAAAAAAGAGAGGGAAAGAAACATCAATGTGTGGTTGCCTATTGCGTGTCCTCCACTGGGGGCCTGGCCTGCAACCCAGGCGTGTGCCCTGACTGGGAATCGAACTGGCAACCTTTTAGTTTGCAGGCTGGCACTCAGTCCACTGAGCCACACCAGCCAGGGCAGTTTGTCAGTTTCTTATCCAGTGAAACATACACTTACCATATTATCTAGCAATCCCACTCCTAGGTATCTTCCCTACACAAATGAAAACTTATGTTTACACAAAAACCTATATGCAGATGTTTACAGTGGCTTTATTAATAGTCACTGAGAGTTAAAAATAACACAGACGTCCTTCAACTAGTGAATAAATAAGCAAATTACAGTACATCCATACAATGGAATAGTACTCAGAAATAAAAAGGAATGAACTAGTGAATATATATATATATGAATTTTAAGGGAATATATGAATTTTATATGAATTATATAAATTTTAAATGCATTTTGCTAAGAGAAAGAAGCTAGACTCAAAAGGCTTAAACAATGAATAATATAATTTATATAATAACACTGGAAAAGGCCAAGCTGTATGGAGGAAAACGGATTCATGGTTGCCAGGGTTTGTGGGGGTAGAGGGGATGGTTTTCTGTAAATATCATGGGGTAATTATGCAGGTGATCAAAAGATTGCCTGTGAAACTGTGGTAGTAGACACACAAGACCATGCATTTGTTAAGCCCATAGAACTTTGCAACAAAGAGTACACTTTATATAAATTTCAAAAATCCACCAGGATGTGGAGAGGAGGATACAGTGCAGGTGGTGCCAAATGGATCTAAACTGTATTACATACAGATGAGTCATGTAACCACAAAGAAAGGAGGTGAGTGACTGAAAAACTATTTTGACTGAATATTGTGAGTCTAAAGACTAAAAGAATAGTACACAAAAAGTACTGTAGTTAGTAAATTTGTTTTTCACAAGGGTGTAGTTTAGGAATTCTGAAACTACTTTATTTGTAATCTAGTTTCATTTGTGTTGTTCAACAAATAAATAAATATAATCAGAACAGTTTTCTCACTGGGAGAAGTTACAAATAAGGAAAGGTGAGAGGTTAGAATTCATTTTGTGTTGCTACATTGGAGTCAGAGGTGTCATTACTGACTCATGTTTATTTATAGATGATAGATATAGATGTCTGCATTATATATATGTTTTTTTCCCTAATTCCACTGAGAGGTGCAATAAGTAGTGGGATGGCGGTAGCAATGAGCATATCTAGCAGCCAGGGTTTAGTTTTTAAATGCCATTATTTAATAAAAGGAGCCAGGACTTCTTAAAGAACTAACTGATTCCAAGCCAGAAATAGGGAAAATACAGTGCTGCCAGAGGGCCTGGGCACAGGGGAGGTGGGGGAGTATGGGAGGAACATATCAAAGGGACATAGAAACCAACCAGAGAGAACTCCCAAGTTGAAACAACTTGCCTGTTGACGTATTCTGCTGATTAACGAAGACATCAAATGTTGAGTGACATTCCACAAGGATACCTAACATATCTTCGTTAGAACAAAGCGTTTCAAATACCTTACCTATGCCTCAGACTTTTACATTGTTGTCTTGGCAGGAATCCACCATTTCTGCTTTCATCATCCCTGAGAGATGAGTGTTTGATAGGAAGCTGTTTTGACTCTTGTCTGATTCTACTAGTCAAGAGTGGAGCAAAAATTTCAGGGCAAAGTTTGCGGTCTCAAAGACCAGATTTAAATAGAATTTGAAGTGGATAATGTGTAAAATTAAAACTTTAAAGTATTCAAAATGAAAAGAAATGGACATTTTGGACATTTCTTGTCTACTTGGAACACTGGGATTGCTTTGCTTCCAGAACCAATCTCTTTTCTAGGTATATTGTATTTATTAAGAAGATTTTGAGCTTCTAAACACTTAAAATTTTTTTTTTGCTGGTCCGAGGAACAAGTAAAACATAGTAGGTAAAAAAAAAGAAACAACTTCAACAAAATAATGGTAGTGTTGAATTATAACTCAAAGACAAGAGAAAATTCATGAGTCTATGCCAGGGACTTTCAACCTTTTTCATCTCATGGAACACATAAACTAATTACTAAAATACTGAGGCACACATAAAATAATAATACTGAGGCCAGTCTGACAAAAAAATAGGTATAATTTTGACAGATTTAGAAAAAATAATAGTAATTACCTATCCTTCATGCTCAAAAATGACTTTTT